>NW_025554762.1:0-47652 GCF_020424385.1 Procambarus clarkii | reverse complement strand
TTACTTTACCTTATTAATAGTGCTTTGCTTAATAACGAAGACGAACTATCTGCTCGGTTTTAGTGTTTAATTATGTCCTGCTATGTCCAGTTGCTCATCCGCAGAACGCTGTCCACTGCGGGCTCACCATAGCCCGTGCTACTTGGAACTTTTTGTTCCATGTAGCGAATCTTAAACAACAACAGCAATGCAGAGCGCTGTTGCAAGATTATGTAAGACCAGGTCGTGACCTGGGGCCAGATTCACGAAGCAATTACGCAAGTACTTACGAACCTGTACATGTTTCCTCAATCTTTGACGGCTTTGATTACATTTATTAAACAGTTTACAGGCATGAAAACTTCCCAATCAACGTTTGTTATTGTGATAAACACAACCCATTATAGACTCAAGTTCATTCCATCCAGCAGTAGACCCCACTGACGCATTCATAAATCTTAACATGCTGTTCATACAAAACAGGAATTTTCTCAAAAATAAATTAATATTATAATATATTAGCATATTGTGCATATATAGGCATAGGTTAGGTTAGGATAGGTGTGGAGGTTCTGTTGGCGATTATTTGTATTTGTAGCACGTGGGTGAAGCATTTACAGCGTTGTGGTTCGAACAAATTTCGTCAGTGAAGCACTTGTTCCGGAAGTGTTCGAACGTCATCAGTTGTGAGTCGTGTGTAAACCGCTTTTCATTCATAAACAGGGGGTTTGGCGGGTGCATGGAATTACTTTTGGGTCTTTGTTTGGAGGACGGGCTGTATAAACAGCCTCCTGGTGCTTCGCAGCCCATTAACTGTTTAATAATTGTAAACAAAGGCACCAAAGATTGAAAAAAGATGTACAGGTTCGTACGTGCTTGCATAACTGCTTCGTGAATCTGGCTCTTGGCAGCCCGTCCTCCAAACAAACACCCAAAAGTGATTCCATGCACCCGCCAAACCCCCTGTTTATGAATGAAAAGCGGTTTACACACGACTCACAACTGATGACGTTCGAACACTTCCGGAACAAGTGCTTCACTGACGAATTTTGTTCGAACCACAACGCTGTAAATGCTTCACCCACGTGCTACAAATACAAATAATAGCCAATAGAACCTACACACCTATCCTAACCTAACCTATGCCTATACATGCACAATATGCTAATATATTATAATATTAATTTTTTTTCCCTTTATTGTGTATTTAAAGGTTACAAAACATACAAGACAAATGCCTAAAGGTTATGGATCTCTTGAAGCTCCTCCGCTTCTGGACAGGAACCGAGGACGCAGCAAGCATTCCCCTCTGGATCGCCACACTGAGACGCTGAAATAAAAACTGGAAGCCCTTGGGTCTCTGGTGACGTCAATGAGCTTGGAACCCAATTCCTTGAGAAATCCCAAGGCACTCTTGCCCCAGGGGCCATGCGTCTCAGACGCTATGAGAACAAAGAGGTATTGACCTTCCAGTCGCCTGTACTTGAGTGATTTTGCTGTTTCCCTGTGGTTGGCCGCCCCACCTGCTTGATCAGCTCCGAAGTGTACATAGGTGTTAGCCAGGGTGGATACACATGTGTAGTCCCACACCAACTGTCTACCCTCCTTCCATGAGTATATGGTGATGCCATCAGGGCGAAGTGCGGGGAAATCCGGGTTTTGGACCCCTAGGATGCGAGGTTCTCTCTCCGCTGGGCACCCAGCTGAGACGAGGCTTCTCTTGATGATGTCATTGACCTCGTTGTGTCTTGCATGCCAGCCCTTTGTGCTTCCGCAATGCAACCCATGCAGTCCGTATTGGTCTGCTTCCACCCTGTTGCAAATACACTTGTATTCAGTGTGAATTGGGGGGGCACCAAGGCGGAGGGCCACTGCTACACGAAGGGATTCTGGATCTAGGCGCATGCCCATTGCTGACATGGGTACTGCCAGGAGGAAGTCTCCTGCATGGGGGGCACGCACTGCTCTGAGGCGGGCTTTCTCCTTGTCTGATGTTGCGACGCTGAGCATGGCATCAGCTACTTTTTCCACTAGAGGGTGATCCCAGCCGGACTGTTTGTGTTGTTTTGTTGGCTCTATAATGGTTGCTGGGGCTGCAAGAACATCCCACTGATTTGAACATTCAGTGAAAGCAGGATCGTGTATTCCTGCTGAATCTCTCAGGGTTGCAGGTAAAATATCTCTGACGAGGTCGTGCGATGCATGAGAGGAGGAAAGGAAGGCTGGTAGAGCAATTTGGGAGGCTGTGCGGACACCAAGGCCGCCGAGTCTTACAGGAAGGGTTGCTTGCTCCCACTGAGAGTCGTCCAATGGCAGGTTCAGGACTTTCACCAGCATGGACTCAGAAGGGTGTCATACACATTTAACTGAGGGCTGCTGTAGGATGGAGAACATCTCAGAAAGTAGGTCAACTTAGGGAGAGACAGGCATCTTGTAAGGAGAAAAAAGAGCATCATGGGCATCAATCTTGTCAATCCTGTCCTGCATTCTCTTTAGGTCAGTGATTTTTGCAACCAGGACCTCCTCGATTGCTCGTGGGCCAATGGGGGCACCCAGGAGAGTGCAGTCCGGTGGCTCGACAACGAGAATGTCTGGAAGAACATTTTGTATTTGCCCAGTGATGTCTGGGTTGCGGGAGATATTAATTTGTATTTGAGAAAATTCCTGATTTGAATGAACAGCATGTTAATTAAGCCTGCATCACGTGTTGTCGTGTCCTGCATCACGTAATAATTTATGAATGCGTCTGTGGGGTCGACCGCTGGATGTAATGGACTTGAGTCGAGGACGGGTTGCACCGAGAGACAAAGAGGATGGGGGGGGGGGGGGTGTCCAGTGTTTCATTTGATTTTTGTTCGCGTTAAACACAAGTCATCTTATGTTGATATTAACTAAACATATGTTGTCTATTGTTTACATAAATAACACAGCATGGCTTGTTAATAACCCGGAGTGATTTTGCTTACCGTGATGTTTATGCTCGTTACGAGGCAAGACCTTCTTGTTCAGAGGCATTCACAGTGTCCAGGTGCTTTAAGGGGCCTCTCTATCTGTCTGAGCCGCTTTGTTAACTCCTTGTCACTCATTATCGCCACCGAGTGCCAAATGTGGCACTATGGAACAGTGGCTCATTGAACGTCCATCAGTGGCTGATGGACGTTCTTCATGGGCTCCCTCTAATTCTCTCTCCCTCTCTATCTCTCTGATTATCTTTCCCTCTCTTTCTCTCAAACTGTCTCACTGTTTCTCTGTCTGTCTCTTTCTCTGTCTCTCCCTTTCTGTCTCTCTGACTGTCTCTGTCTGTCTCTCTCTGACTGTGTCTCACTGTCTCTCCCTCTCTTGTAGGACCTCAGTAATGTTTTTGCTTTTCTCTGCATTTTTCATTATTGTTGTGTCTGCTGGTGCGTGTGGGTCAAGTGGCGGTGCTGCCCCCTATCGCCCACGTCTGGGGGATCGCCTTATATAATGTTTATGTCAAACGTTTATAGACATTACAACACACATTTGTATATTGATTCAGATGATTTATTCGTAGCTAATTTATACGAATCGTTTGCAGTTGTGGCTGTAGTGCTGTAGTGAAGGGGGAAGTACAGTTGTAGAAGCATTATATGTATATACATATAATATATATATATACATATATATATATATATATATATATATATATATATATATATATATATATATATATATATATATATATATATAGCTTACAATATAAGTGTTGTATTGCTAAATGATAAATCATAAGAATGAAACAGACTAACACGAGACAATTGTAATTTGTATAGTCTATGAATTACAAGGAACATATATCATACTAATATAATAAGGACAGGATTTTTTTTTGACAAGGAAACGTTGATTCAAATATGATTTATTTATATTTTCGATAATGTGTATACATTATTTCATATCAGCATACAATTCAAATTTGTATTTTGACGTAATTGGCTGCGAGTAAAATTTATACCTCCCAAAACAGTGGATTTTAGTTTACAAAGTTTGGTAGTTACATAACTTTAAATTTTAATAATATTTATGTTACTAGCAAATATTTAATATGCTGTGGCAGCTCATTGAGCCACTCCAATTTAGTGCTTATACCAAATGGATATGTTTAACATACTCTATTCACTACCTCGTATTTGTAGCATTTCACTAGCACAGTCGATTTACAACCAAAATTTTCTGGGTTCGATTCCAGTGGCAATCAACCCAGCCAGCATGGCCATCATAGGAGACAATAGAGGTCTTGGAAGTACCTAACTGGTATCCAACTGAGACTTTAAACCTGCCCTGGAGCACCACTGGTACACTGGTATCTATGGATTCCTTCCTCTGACACATCCCACACGAGACACATTCCACCCTCTGACCAAGCTGAAAAAAGTTCAGAGGTATGCCACTAGGCTAGGTCCAAAACTAAGAGGCATGAGTTACGAGGAAAGGCTGCTGGAAATGCCCCTCACGACACTGGAATACAGAACAGGAAGAGAAGACATGATCACTACCTACAAAATTCTCAGAAAAATTTGCAGGGTAGATATGGATAAACTGTTTAACACGGGTGGTACGCGAACAAGGGGGACACAAGTGGAAACTGAGTACCCAAATGAGCCACAGGACGTTAGAAAGAACTTTTTCAGTGTCAGAGTAGTTAACAGGTGGAATGCATTAGGAAGTGATGTGGTGCAGGAATATCCCTGCAAAAAAAAAAAAAAAAAAACAGTGACGTGGTGGAGGCTGACTCCATACACAGTTTCAAATGTAGATATGATAGAGCCCAGTAGGCTCAGGAATCTGTACATCAGTTGATTGACGGTTGAGAGGCGGGACCAAAAAGCCAGAGCTCAACCCCGGCAAGCACAACTAGGTGAGTACACACACACACACACCCTTCTCATAATCACACCATCACCAGAGAAGTCTTAACAAGCAACACAGAAATCATCGATAAATACAGCGATAGCAGGACACTCGACATCAGCGAGGCACTACACATCAAAAAGTCAACACCAGCAATCAACAGCCAATTAATGAACAACTATATTCTCTCCCACTTCAAGACCCCGAACCAACAGAGAAGCAGCAAGAGGAAGTATGGGCCAATAGGCCTTCTGCAGTTACTTCCATTCTTATAGTCTTGATACCCATTGATTCGTGTTCTGTCATAGCTTTGTCACCTCACCCTAAACCTTTGTGCCATATCACCTCACCCAAAACGAGTATAAGTATGAATGTATTATATGTGTAAACTAAATCTTTGAAAATGTAATAAGCATTACGAAACGCGTTCAGATGTCAGACTAGAAATAAAGAATGAATTTTGGAGAGTTACTTTATCAATTACCCTCAGCAGTGAAGAAGAACGTAAGAAATATTGAGAAGATTCGTGTTAGAATGATTAATCTTACCCTTTCGGTCATATTTAACATTATATATATATATATATATATATATATATATATATATATATATATATATATATATATATATATATATGCGCATATATAATGCGTATAGAATCATTCAAAATGTTACCCGAACCGTAAAGGTAGGCCTAAGCGGCATAGGCCATAGAACCTCTATATCATTCACCCAAGGACCCCCATATAGACAGCTGTTACCATGATAACGGCAGCCACCCAGGGGCTGTGGAATAGGTTATGGCTGAAACAGGGGAATAGGGGGGACGGGGGAGGGGGAGAAAAGGGGGCAGCTATGCGCGTCGTTTAATTGTATATAATTTTATTTGCCAAGCTCTTGAAGCGGTGGTCAGGGTTAGCGGGGGCAGGGAGGGTTGTGGGGGATTTACGGGGATTTACGATTTACTACAGCCTGGTAATGGTGGGGGGGAGTGGGCCTTTTTTTTTTTAATTTGTGGATTTTTGTTTTTTCTCTTTGAAATCCGTGACACGAAACTTACCGATGGTCTTAGAGAGCCATCAATGGGGAAGCGTTCTCTCTCTCTCTCTCTCTCTCTCTCTCTCTCTCTCTCTCTCTCTCTCTCTCTCTCTCTCTCTCTCTCTCTCTCTCTCTCTCTCTCTCTCTCTCTCTCTCTCTCTCTCTCTCTCTCTCTCTCTCTCTCTCTCTCTCTCTCTCTCTCTCTCTCTCTCTCTCTCTCCTTTTCACCAATATTTGCATCCAAACACTTCTCTATGATCGTTTCACAGAAGACACGACCCCTCCACAGAAGACACGACCCCTTCCACAGAAGACACGACCCCTCCACAGAAGACACGACCCCTTCCACAGACGACACGACCCCTCCACAGAAGACACGACCCCTCCACAGACGACAAGACCCCTCCACAGAAGACACGACCCCTCCACAGAAGACACGACCCCTTCCACAGAAGACACGACCCCTCCACAGAAGACACGACCCCTCCACAGAAGACACGACCCCTCCACAGAAGACACGACCCCTCCACAGAAGATAACGACAACGCACTGTTTGTTACCCCCCCCCCCGGGTGTGACGCGCAGGGAAGTCACCGCATGAAAGAAGCCTTGATGAAAGAAGCAGTGACTGTACCTTTGAAGCGAGGTACATGCACTCCCTCTGCGTGAGAGTAGGGTCTAAGACCTGAGAAATGTATGCACCCTCGTCGCTTCTCAATAACCCAACTTCACCTAACCTAAACCCCCAAACCCAACCAACCTAACCTATCCTTACCTAGCCTAAACTAACCTAACCTAACGTAAATAAGATATAATAAAGGTTTCAGATCTCCCTGGTGACATAGAGACCCCATCTCTCGATTTGACACTCCGTAAAAAATGCAGTGGTTTGCCTAACAAGAAACGTTCCAATTTATGCCACTCACTTTATTGTGTGGTCGACTGAATTAGATTTGGGACGCACTAAGTGAGAGGACAGGTTGTTACATAATTATAATCTTCTGGATCTTCTTTTCTAACCCATTATTTATCTGACTATATTAGTAATTAATTCTGCTTCGCGTTTAATATGATTGTTAGAGATAATTTGTCTAATACAATTTCTTCATGAACAATCCGAGTCCTTATCGCCCGTTTATGGGTAGATAATAGCTTAGTGCGCTGCCCTGACGACGCATGGGCAAGCAGTGCTGTGTTCATCGTATGAACGCTAACAACCTTGTTGTTAGGAAGCTAAGGATCCTTCGTCCAATCATAACCAGCTTGAAAACAAAGATTTGTTTACAAGGCGCTGTGGATCTGTTCATTTGATGCATCAAGCTATTGTGATTTCTGTGTGTAATAACCAGCTTGTATTCTCTTATAATGCTTGGTAAGTTTAAGCTTTAGTAAACCTTTTGTTCCGGGTAGCTGAAACTAAAACAAGAAACGACAAAAAGCTTGAAGCACAAGTTAGGAGCGGTGGTGTATTTATAGAGACTCTAGACTATAAATACAGTCAAGTCATAAATACAATAAATACAGTCATAAATACAAATACAATAAATACACAAAACAATAAATACAGTCAAGTCAATAGAGTCAAGACTCTATTTATTTGTCGCCGGTAAAGGCAGTCAGTGTGAGATATCCTCTCAAAGTGTTTTATCTCCAAGCGAAATAAGTTTTGATGGTGTGTGTCAGACATATATATATATATATATATATATATATATATATATATATGTCGTACCTAGTAGCCAGAACTCACTTCTCAGCCTACCATTCAAGGCCCGATTTGCCTAATAAGCCAAGTTTTCCTGAATTAATATATTTACTATAATTTTTTTCTTATGAAATGATAAAGCTACCCTTTTCTCTATGTATGAGGTCAATGTTTTTTTATTGGTGTTAAAATTAACGTAGATATATGACCGAACCTAACCAACCCTACCTAACCTATCCTAACCTATATTTATAGGTAAGGTTAGGTTAGGTAGCCAAAAAAAGCTAGGTTAGGTTAGGTTAGGTAGGTTAGGTAGACGAAAAAACATTAATTCATGAAAACTTGGCTTATTAGGCAAATCGGGCCTTGAATAGTAGGCTGAGAAGTGCGTTCTGGCTATTAGGTACGACATATATATATATATATATATATATATATATATATATATATATAACTGAAAACTCACACCCCAACTCACAGTTGCATATTGTCCTGGGGACCATTCAGGCTTGTTCGCATATATATATATATATATATATATATATATATATATATATATATATATATATATATATATATATATATATATATATATATACACTGTGTAGCTGTGTATCACACAAGGTGTTGACCGTGAGACTATAGTTGAAGAATCGTTTTTAATACCTCGTTATTGTCTCGTTATGATGACAATATTGTGTTGATTACGAGAGCACACGTTCACACCCATGCGGGTATCTCGTTATCACCTCGCTATAAAGCTCTTGACTATGAGGGTGTTTTGTGAGCTCGCTGTAATACAACGCTGTGTTCGCTATAACTGTCTACGGGCGGTCGTTGAGCAGCTAACGAATGGCTGCGTAATTATGGCGAAAATACTGCGTCGGTGTGTTAGGTGAGGTCGGCGGTCCGCCTGTCCCGGTATAAACAGGTTTCATGGTATGATTATTGTCGGTTCCCTCCCGGTTCCTCTATATTTGTCTGTCTGCGTATATCTTTTTCTACCTCTACTTGTGTATATTTATCAGGTTTTTCTGTTTTTTTTGTTTTCTTTAATCACCTCTATATTTGTGCGTTATATCTATTTATTTGCTTTTTCTGCATCTTCCTGTATATAATTTGTGTTCTAGCTCTGTTTTCTAATTTCTTTAATCACTTTTGTATTTGTTTCTCTACGTGTATATATTTATTTTCTGCGTTTATGAGTATATTGTCTACTTTCTCTTATCTCTAGCTGTTTGCTTCCCCCTTATTTTATTTCTTAATTAATCTCTGTATCTTTGTATTAGTCACTTTTGTTTGAATTTACTGAACTAAAAAGACCAACCAGGGCAAGTAAAGACTTGAAATAAATACTTTGTTGCGGTTGTCAACGAAGTCCGGAAGTCAGAGGCAGGATGGGGAAGAGATCCTCCAAGAGGAAGACTGTTCCCCATTTGTTTCCAGAACAAAGTGATTGATTCATTAAAGCAAATTACAAATATATAGTTTGAAATCAGATTCCGTTCTTGGAGAGTAGAAGAACTCTCAGACACCCACATCAGGTATACTCCAGGTATATGTTGTTAAGTTAGCTTTATTATGGTGTTCAGAGGCGTAATGATCTTTATTCATCTTCCAGACTCCGCTGAACGTTTCTTGGCCGCCTTCGTGACAAGGTTAACTTCTTGGTTCTTTATAGACATTCCTTAGTAATATTTCACACCCAGGAATATCCGTTGGCTATATTTGGGTGGATTCAAATCCCCTGGTTAACAGTCCATGATGTGTTATCTATGTAAACAAGTGACAATATATGTTCGGTTAATATCAACATACGATGACATGTGTTTAACGCGAATAAAAATCAACACGGACGTTTATTTCTGTCTGTTTATCAGTCATTCTCTGTCTCGGGCCTCTTCTGAGTGGGTGCACTGTCTCTCTCTTCCATATATCAATATTTATATATAATATATACTGGTATCACTAGAACTCTGTGACCCTTCGGAGACTTCGAACTCAGACCGCTGGAGCAGTGGATATAGTACCGGTGCTGTTGATGGGGAGACCCCTGGTGACCTAGGATCGAATCTCCTGTGGATACACGTTAGTGGTATGAACATTTTATATAAATCATAAAATATATGTACATGAAAACACTGGCCGTCAACAGTGGAGCCTCGAACTCACGACCCAGAGACATTTTACCGTCCAGAGCCTCGTTATCTCTTGCATTCTCCCGTCCAGACTCTGGAATTCCAGGCAGGTCCACCTGGATGATTGTTTATTCTTTTCTCACCTGGAACAGTCGAGTTGAATGATGCTTTGCCTTCGTAACTCCATTCAAATGATGGAGGTCATATCTGGCTTAAACTCAGACTAGCAGGTATTGGTCCGTGGCCTGATTTAGTAGTTCTTCTGGATGGCACAGTGGTGGAGGAGGTTCTTCATATGTCAGTTGTGGGTTCGAAGCCCGTCACACGTACACACACACACACACACACACACACACACACACACACACACACACACACACACACACACACACACACACACACACACACACACACACACACACACACACACACACACACACACACACACACACACACACACACACACACACACACACACACACACACACACACACACACACACACACACAGTGCAGCAACACTTGACACTGCGAGGCAGCCCTCAATAAAATCTTTTATCACGTAAAATATCTTAATGGTGTTTCCAGTTGCAGACATTAACACCCTCTTTACTGCGTCTTATCACCTTCTTCCTTCCTTCGTCTTCTCTCTTCAGATTACTTCGCTCGTTCTGTCGATATATTTACTCTTTTACACCCTCTGTAAGGGCTTATATTTTTCAATATTCCATCCTTCATATTCTCTTTAATTTTCACTCCATTCTTTAGTTCCTGTCTTTTCCACTCTCTCTCATATTCTTTGTAATTATCTTTCGTTTTCATTCTTTCATCTGTTCGTAAAACGAAAATGTAATATTTTGTATTGTCTCTTTCCTGGTTTCAGTTTTTTATATATTATGGCAACTCCATCTGGAGTTGCCGTTGCTAAGTTGCCTCTTCGTTGCTACATCAATATCAGATCACTGCATCCTTTTAGTTTTGTGTCCTTCTCCTCTTTCCTGTTCCCCTTCCTTTCTCCTCCTCCTCAATATTTTCCCTTATTCTTCTCCACCTTCCCTGGTACCTTGTTTCTCGTGTTGCAAGCGTAATAAAACACAGTTAATCAGCAGTTAACGGTCGTTTGACGGTAGTTAGCGCTCCTAGTTATACGCTGATGCGGAAAGGGTGTCGGCAGAGGCCCTATGACCCTACCCCTCCCCCCCCATACACCCCCCCCCCTGCAACCTACCTACCCCCCAGAGGAAAGGGGTGTTGGAAGAGGCATTCTGCTTCCACTGGGGGAGTTTTATACCTTCTTTTGTTGTGCATAAAAGGCATAAAAGTACTGGAGGGTGCTAGAGTAAATCACCGGCGACCTGAACTGGGCCATTACGGTTGGTAACAGCCCTTAATTTGCCATAACCTTTCCCCCCCTAACGATCGTGGCATTGTAGCTGGGTATTTTCCGACTGGGAGAGATGGTTGAGCAGTTGCCTTACGCGGACTTACAAGTGTAAACATGGTCATTGTGGCCGCTAGTTGAGGCAGTCTTGATAGAGGACGTTTACGAGGCGGGCAACCCTCTTGCGCAGTAGAGGGACGCGGGCCACCTATTGTCAGAAGTCAATTTCTTTCTTTATTATGCACCCTATACCCATCCCGTGGGCGGTGGTGTAGAGGATTACAGAGTGCTTGTCCTTAACATCTCTAACACTTTTACTCCTCTGCTGGTTTGTTTGGGGGGGGGGGCGTTAAACGATCAGTTCGACTATAGTGAATGCGGCCGTTTGGTTGTTAACACGGGGGGGGGGTGATTTGAGCACACTGGCGTTTTTCTAGGTGAGCGAGTTGACTATGATGTCTTGCGAGCTGCATTCCCCTTCGGGGACTTAACCTGCTCTTTTGTACAAGTTGATAGTTTTAGTGAAAGTAAATTATGAGCAAAATTATTTTTTTAACAGCTTTGTTGGTGGTATAATACAGCAATTAGGAAAGTACAGCATTTAAGATTACGTAAGCATTTAACACATTATTCTAAATTACTGAAGAAAGTATTTCACAGTATTCAAGAAAAATCTAAAGTATTCAAAACAGTATTCTGTAATATTCCAGAAAGTAATTTGCTGAGTATTTTTTATATTATACAATGTTTAATGAAAAATGTGTCACTATTTAAGAATTTTACTTTATTAACAAAGATGCTGAATAACGGTTCATATTTTTTTAAGTCTAATAATAATTATTCTTCGTATATAATCTATTATTTCTTGGTGGATAGATGTATCTTTGCAACACACCTTTATGCTAGTGTATACACAGGGGCTATAGTATATATACTATAGTGTATACACGCTATAGTGTATACGCAAGTGTATTTATAGAGGCTAGTGTATATATAGGACTAGTGTATATACTAAGGGCTAGTGTGTACATAGGGACTAGAGTATACATAGAGGCTAGTATAAACAATATATTCGTCAATATTAGGATTCTTAATTTTTTCTAATGCGTCGCATTTTTAACGGATTAGTCGATTTCGTAACAATACATGGAAGATATTGGGTGGGCGGGGCAGCTCCAGCACTACTTCAGAACTCAGTTTATCAGCAACTGTGAATCCTTATCTGAACGCTCTTCATTGGGATTGCATCGTAATACATTATACAAAAAAGATTCCAACAGAAAATACAGCAGGTAAAGGATGCTGATCTCATGGAGCTCCTCTGATAAAGGAGTTGGAATCAACCATGTAGTGGTCATATCCTCTTTGGATCACCACAATAAGGAGCTGGAAAGAAAAGTTGGCTGCTCTTGGGTATCTTGTTGCTTCCATGAACTTGTACCCAAATAATTGCGGAAGTTTTCAGCCATATTTCCCAGGGAGTATTGGGTCTTAGATCCTGTAGGAAGGGTTGAGTCTAGCTTTTGGAGATGTCTTAGGGTGCCGGTCGGCCGAGCGGACAGCACGCTGGACTTGTGATCCTGTGGTCCTGGGTTCGATCCCAGGCGCCGGCGAGAAACAATGGGCAGAGTTTCTTTTACCCTATGCCCCTGTTACCTAGCAGTAAAATAGGTACCTGGGTGCTAGTCAGCTGTCACGGGCTGCTTCCTGGGGGTGAAGGCCTGGTCGAGGACCGGGCCGCGGGGACACTAAAGCCCCGAAATCATCTCTAGATAACCTCAAGATAGAGGCGAGCGGGTTCCCCTAGTATGAATTATGAGATGAAATTGTGTAACACCCATGACCCCCCCCCCCCCTTAGAGTTCACACCCAGGGAAGCCTTCTCCAAGAGGTCAGCCCAGATGACCTCCGGTTTATCTTGTATGTTGATTAAAAAAATTCCTGGGTTAGTCTTAGTCAGCATAGTTTCAAGTATGTAATATTTCAGGCAAGGGAATTAGACTCCAGATTCTTATGTGTAAACATCCCTGGATCTCCCCCTTTTGGCCAGGTCAGAGGTCAGTCACACATGTAATTAATAACTCCTCTCTTGAAGAGTGTATGGTGAATGTCAAACAAGCTTATTGAAATATTTCTTGAGTGTTTGTACACATGTGGCCGAGCTTTTACATTCTTGGGGCAGGTAGTAACAGCAGATCTCCTCCTCCCCCTGTGGGGGTTGTATATAGAGGTCCTGTAGGGACTTCGGAAGGACAGAGTGCCGGACACCGGGGTCCAGAGAGGGCTGTGAAGAACATCTCAGCCAGGGAGAGACAGGTCTTAAGGTAATGTGTGTGATCTCTGAAGTTTTGTTCCATGTCCAAATTTCTTAACTTTTTGCCAATGTTAGAGTAGGATTTATAAGTGGTGATTGACATAATTTTGGTCTCAATAAACCCATGTTAAATTTCCCGTCTGTGTCAATTGTTGAATCCTCTTAGCCTTTTTGGATATAGTGGCTGACAACCGTTTTCATAATTAATGACAGTCATAGAAAGTACTCTCCAAGTCAAGCAATGTTTCTTGCCTCGTTGCTTGATATAGTCTCAATGGTCAAAGGCAGATGGTGGCAGCGTATTTCATCCTGTGTTAGCATTTCCTTGTTGGCAGTGTACCTTTTAGTTCCGGTGTAACCATCATATGTCAGCTCATAACAGTGTTACCAAGTGCAACCGATGGGGAAGTGTTACTCAGGAAAAGTAGTGTTTATATTATTAGTTTAGTGTTCCATTATAGTGGTGCATTAGAGTGGTGTTACAATTGCTTGGAAATGTGAATAGTTATAACAGCGATAATAATACCTGTTTCATTGTCAATAACTATAATAACAACAAGAATAATAAAAAAAACATCCACAATGGCAGTACACAACGAGGAAATAATAAAAAAAACAATAAAAATATACAATACATTAGTAAATGCCACACGTGACACTAACTAAAATTGTTCAAATCCGTTGCCAATTATATAAATCCAACATTTAATTTCCCTAAAACCAATTAACAAAAAAAGGTAGAAGGGGGGGGGGGGATCTCCTATTCGAAACGGAGCAGCACCTCTTTTTTTTTCCCCCACCATTACCAGAGGTGTTGTGTCAGGCAACACTGGGAACACAATTTAGGACAGAAGTTTCAATGGTCTAATAAATATATGGTGGTAGGGGAGAGGAATATTGCTAGTCATAACGATGATGTCTACCTGTCTGCCTTTCTGTCTCTTTCTGTCTGTCTCTCTGTCTCTGTCCTCCCCCCCCCTACCCCCTCTCTCGCTATCTAATAGTAGAACTTTAAATGCTTTGAGATATCCAGTATAATACACAAAGGGAATTTGTATATTTTTTCATGCACCTTTTCCTCGTCTTTATTGAAAAGTCGTAGAAATCTGGAATATAGTATGAGTTATGATAGCAGGCGGGCTGTCCGCCTTGCTGACACGATGTTATGATAGCAGGCGGGCTGTCCGCCTTGCTGACACGATGTTATGATAGCAGGCGGGCTGTCCGCCTTGCTGACACGATGTTATGATAGCAGGCGGGCTGTCCGCCTTGCTGACACGATGTTATGATAGCAGGCGGACTGTCCGCCTTGCTGACACGATGTTATGATAGCAGGCGGGCTGTCCGCCTTCCTGACACGATGTTATGATAGCAGGCGGGCTGTCCGCCTTGCTGACACGATGTTATGATAGCAGGCGGGCTGTCCGCCTTCCTGACACGATGTTATGATAGCAGGCGGGCTGTCCGCCTTGCTGACACGATGTTATGATAGCAGGCGGGCTGTCCGCCTTCCTGACACGATGTTATGATAGCAGGCGGGCTGTCCGCCTTGCTGACACGATGTTATGATAGCAGGCGGGCTGTCCGCCTTCCTGACACGATGTTATGATAGCAGGCGGGCTGTCCGCCTTGCTGACACGATGTTATGATAGCAGGCGGGCTGTCCGCCTTGCTGACACGATGTTATGATAGCAGGCGGGCTGTCCGCCTTGCTGACACGATGTTATGATAGCAGGCGGGCTGTCCGCCTTCCTGACACGATGTTATGATAGCAGGCGGGCTGTCCGCCTTCCTGACACGATGTTATGATAGCAGGCGGGCTGTCCGCCTTCCTGACACGATGTTATGATAGCAGGCGGGCTGTCCGCCTTCCTGACACGATGTTATGATAGCAGGCGGGCTGTCCGCCTTCCTGACACGATGTTATGATAGCAGGCGGGCTGTCCGCCTTCCTGACACGATGTTATGATAGCAGGCGGGCTGTCCGCCTTCCTGACACGATGTTATGATAGCAGGCGGGCTGTCCGCCTTGCTGACACGATGTGGATATCACCTCACACTGTGCCTCACACATGAGGTGGTGCACAGAAGAGAGAGAGAGAGAGAGAGAGAGAGAGAGAGAGAGAGAGAGAGAGAGAGAGAGAGAGAGAGAGAGAGAGAGAGAGAGAGAGAGAGAGAGAGAGAGATGACGCAGGCAGGAGGAGAGCAATGAACAGTTCACATATATAACAGCAAAGTCCCGGATGCTATTTTGTTATACAAATATACTAGTGGGACTAATATTTATCTTTGTCAGTGAAATAGGGGGGCGAAGGGTTGTGTGTGTACACTGACCGAGTTGTACTCACATTGTTGGGCTAGGGTGGGGTTGAGCTGTAATCCCTGGGACCGGCCTCTTAGCCATTAATCTTCTCTTGTGATAACTGTCGCCCATCTTAAGCTATGTATGGAGTTAGCCTCGAACGCCGCCCCTGCAAATGTACAACACACCTTCACATCCCTTACATTGACAGCTTACTTCCTGGTGTCACCCTATGGCTAAGCTCAGCGTCCAGTTCCGTTCCGTTCCATGCCAGATTATACCTTCCTTGACGTGTTTCAGGGGTTTAATAGGCTCGGGGCCCGGTTTCTGGCCAGGCCTTCTGGTTGGTGGTTTGATCAATCAAGCTGTTCTACCCCGTTGTTTGCAGTCTGTTGTGCGAATAACAGCCCGGATGATCTGGTATCCTCTGGAGGTCATCATGAAGTTCTCTTTCGAACACTGTGAAAGGTCGGTTAGTATGTTACTGTTTTTACTTTAGCCCTCAGAATATCTTCTATGCTGCGGTCATTTCTCCCCTGGTTCTTCTTCTCTCTAGTGACGTGGATTTTAATTATTGATTGATAAAGATTAAGCCACCCAAGAGGAGGCACGGGCATGAATAGCCCGTAAATTATTTCATTATTAATATCCCAGCTTTCCTATATTTGGGATAAGCCTTGCGTTAAGGTAATGATAAGGTTACTATCAGGAGAAAGCACTAAGTCATTAGTGCTAAGACTACATACAACCTGGAAGGGATATGAGGATAAGGATTGAGGATAGGACAGAGGGAAGGAACGGTGCCCAACCACTTGGACGGTCGGGAATTGGCCCCCCACTCTTCACCAAGCGAAGCCGTCGCTGTAACGACTAATCCAAATAGTTGGGAGGTGGAGAAGAGGTATTCTGGCAAACTATTCTGGTATTGTGGTATGGAGCTGGTCGGCCGAGCGGACAGCACGCTGGAATTGTGATCCTGTGGTCTTGGGTTCGATCCCAGGCGCCGGCGAGAAACATTGGGCAGAGTTTCTTTCACCCTATGCCCCTGTTACCTAGCAGTAAAATAGGTACCTGGGTGTTTGTCAGCTGTCACGGGCTGCTTCCTGGGGGTGGAGGCCTGGTCGAGGACCGGGCCGCGGGGACACTAAAAAGCCCCGAAATCATCTCAAGATAATCTGGATGGCAAACACTATTCTAATTGAAGACGCTCTTCAGACACTATTACGATGCCCCAACGAGGTCTTTAGAGTCGACTGATATAGCGAAACCCTAGCGAACTAGCAGCCATTGAGCACGCGGGCTTAACACGACCTAATTTAACAAAGCTGTTAAAAATGCATGAATTTAATCATCATTGTCAGGGACACGAAGCCTGTTAGGCTTATCAAGGTTCCCCCCCCCCCTAGGACCTAGGCTAACTACCCACGCTCCCCAGGCGCCAACAGTGCCTAGGAGGAACGGTTGGGCACGTTTCTTTTTACCTGATACCTCTGTTTAACTACCAATGAAATGAGTATCCTGGAGCTAGGCAACTATTGTGGGTTGTATCCTGGGGAGCTGAGGTTCCCCAGGTCCCTCGATTGTGAACCAAGGACGAAGACCACTGTCCTACTGGGCCCCTCGTCTGGTACAGTCATTAACATCGACCACCTATTCAATCATTCTGCTGGAAAATGTAAATCAGGTTCCAGTAATCACATATAAAGCAGGTGATTAGCAGCAGAGGATTGAATTCAACAAGAGAAAGTTTTGAGATTCAGATAAGACGGATTAGAAACTTAAGATCACCTTAAAGGATTCGCCTGGACCCCCCAATCCTTACTCTTTCCTTAATAAAGAATATAGTAAAGAATATAAAGAGTAATAAAGAGTTTTAAAGAGTATTTCCGTTAAGAAAGAGTAGAAGCTCTTTCAGCTTCTTTACAGAATTGAACAATCCGTTAAAAATGTAGCGTATTAGTAAAATGTAGAGCGTTGCAATAGTGACGTTTTCTATGCATCAGCCTCGATAGGTTAGGTGGGGGGGTTGGGTTCGTGGGTTTGTGCTCAGGCACAACAGTTGCATTTTGCACGGAGCAGCAGATGGAGAGATCGGGCTGCTATCTGGTGTAATGGGAGGAAGGGAAGGAGGCAGAAGATAAATGATGAGAGAGATAAGTGAGAACAGGAAGGCGGGAGAGAGAGAGAGACGAATGAAAGAGACGGAAGAGGATGGGGAATGAGAGATAGGGGCGGCCGACGAAGGGTAATAAGGAAGTTGCTCAGGAAGAAACGTAGATTAGATAGATAAAATGAGAGATAAGGAAGTCATTAAACAAAGGTAGGAAAGAGCAAGAGTAAAAGAAAGAAGGGGAATGATAACCAGAAGAGAATATGGTGTGTGTGTGAAGAAGGGGAGAGGGGCAGGGGAAGGGAAGACGGGAAGACACAAAGGAGGCGACAACTATTAATGAGAAGGTAATATTTTAACTCAGCAGCTGCAGGAGTTAGTTAATATTAAGCAAGATTTGGTTATTAGTCTCCAGGTCTACACGTATATTGTCAGGTAAACTTGTGAGAGAGAGAGAGAGAGAGAAAGAGAGAGAGAAACAACCGCCATATATGTTTCCTATATCCAACACCCAAGTTTGTGGTTTTCAAGCCAATCAGCCTTTTTTTAACCTATTTTTTTTAAAGAATTTAGTTATATTTCTCCCGCAAAAATAGCCCTGCCCTCCCAACTCCCCCCCCCACCATCCTCCCAGGGCGAAAAGCTCCCCTCCGGCCAAGTTTTTCCATTATAAACCCGTAAGATGAAGTTTATTGTATCAACTGCAGCGCCACGCACGGCTCTGCCCCGGGCCGCTATTCCTTAGTGTTTAACACCCGCAGACACACTGCTCCTCTACTTCTTAACTACTGCCTTATAGGGGGATGGGGGTATAATGCTTATATCAGTGCTGCTGACTCGTAGTGTAAATAGACAGTGAGAGTTAATTGGGTAGATACTCCTTACAATTTTAGACTTAAGGAAGGGAGGAAAGATGTAAATGGAAGGAAGAGAGACGCAAAGAGGAGAATAATTATTATAAACCCTTAATATTTTGTCAGTCACAACTTTTGGGGAGTGTAAATCCTGAAGCCCACTCTTGGGGTCTTTAGGATATATTAAATAAAAATATACGAGACGCATATATTTGTATATGTTATATAGTTTGGTTTAGCATTGTTTAGAGCAAGAAGTTGTTAAGGAACATCGCGGTCTTTCTAGACTTACTGCCGAACTAAACAACTAAATACTAATTATTACCAATCGATTCCACTCATTAATTAAGACGCTTGATTTAACTGATGCCTTTTAATATTCAAAGTTAATATATAATAATACAAAAAATTAACGTTTGCGGGAACAGGAAACCGGTACTTAGGCCGTAGGTCTCCGTGGCGCAGTGGTAACACATTCGCTCGGCGCTTCGCGAGGGATTTGGCCTAGGTTCGTATCCTGGCCGGAGAGGATTGACTAGGCGCCAATCTTTAACTGTAGTCTCTGTTCACCCCTGCGGTGATTGGGTAACTGGTTGTTAAACGATTTGACGGGTCGTATTCCGGAGAGAATTAAGATTAAGGACCTGCCCGAAACGCTGTGCGTGCTAATACAAGAATATATATGAACTTTTTTATATATAAATGCAATAAAATATATTATACAGGTCCCCCCCCCCCTCCCCCGCCATCCTTGGAGTGGAAGTCATTCGCTGATCTTATGCATGATGCAACGCACAACAGTTGCTTTGCTCACGGTTACCTATTTTACTTTTGTGTGAATAGAGGCATCAGGTGTAAGGAAACATTGCCCAATCGTATTTGTCCTGCCTAGGAGTAGATCCTGTGTCCCCTGTTTGTGTACCGTAGATCCTTGAGCCTCAAGACTGTATTAAAACTTACTTATTACATACCTCCAGCCTTATTTATTTTTATGGGGTCATTTGGTTAATAATAAAACAGTAAATCCGTATTCTTACATACGGAAGAATACTGCGAATGGGATTAGTAAAGCAGAGAACAAAGCCACTAAAGTCGCTGGCGAGTGTTGGCAGCCCCGCCCGCCACGGCGTTACTAGTAATAAAGTGACAGTTGCTCTTCTTTTTACTTTCAGTGTCCGGCCTCTTCTTTACGAGGAGGCGCGCAAGGCAAGTTTTAATGCGTAGACACACTTAAGGAAACAAGTTCAACACAAGTTTAAAGAGCCAGAAACAGCACGGTGGGGTAAAGTTTTATTTTTTGTTATTTTAAGAAATGAAATAGAATGAATGTGTTATTCGGAGAAAAGAATAAATATATATATATATATAAATATATATATATATATATATATATATATATATATATATATATATATATATATATATATATATATATATATATATATATATATATATAATGATGTTATCTACCAAAATTATTGATTCATATCACAGGAAAACTGCTCACCTGACAAGTTCAAATGGCCTTAAGTTTAAGTTTCAAGTCATTGACCTTGAGTTCCAAAAGTTATTTTATCATTTACCTAACCACTTACGAAACCTCTACATCTTTCCTCAATCAGTGCGGCTTTATCAGTTCCGAAGCACTGCCAGTTTGCTTATAATAATACCTTGAGTTGTGAAGCTCGTAAACTGCTTCATAAATGTAAACAGAGCGGTCATGAGTAAGGAAAGATGTACAGGTTTCGTAAATGGTTGAGTAAATGTTCTACGATTCCTGGTCCTGAACATCAATCCTATGGAAATAGTGGAAGTCATTTAATGGGTTCGAACCTGCGTCGCTGAACTGTTTTGAAGACCTTATGTTAATATTGCAACTTCGTGTAAGGTCAGTATGGAGCATTTGTGGGCAGTCTTAGCCTTCAGTAAGGTATTGGTTTGTTATTTAAAATCTTCTTGAATCCCAATATTTGTGAAATTGTGCTCCATGTTTTCTTAATGTTGACCTTTGTGTGAGTAAATTTATCTTCGTAGTATTTAATTTTGGCTCTTCTAATTATTTTAGATTAACAAACAACAAATTAAATTGTTTGACGTGTCTCTTTCCTCCTTCCTCCTTCCTTCCCGTCTTTTAATCTTCTCCTTCATTTCTCCTCTTCCATCCTCTCTTTCCTTCTCTTTACAATGGATCTTTATCAACGTCCTTCCATGTATTTATTTCCTTCCTCATATTTTATCTCCTCTTTATTTCCTCCCTTTACAGGGAGTAGAGGGAGAAAGGGAAGGATAGGGGAGAGAGAGGAGGGGGGGGGGGACAGGGTATTAGAGAGAGAGGGAGGTGGGAGGGGGAGGAGACAGGGGGGGGGGATACAGAGCTCCAGCGACCCAGATGGCAGTTGATTTATAATCAATTAAATTGTTCCATCCCTATAACGTTTACTACGTCCCCTAACCCGTCCCTATTTTCCCAATTACCCTTATTCCGACCCTATTTCCTCCCCCCCCCCCATAGACTGAACTCTCGTTCTGAACCCCCCCCCCCCTTTTTACCACTCCTATCCCACTTCTCTACCACTCCTACCTGTCTACTCTCCTTTCCCATCTTCCTGCATCCCCTTCCAAATACTCCCTTTCCCGGCTCCTCCATCCCTAAAGCGTACTGTAGTTAAAAGGAAAACTTCGCCAACATCACATCACCGCAAACAGCCCCATCCCCCCCCCCTTCCCCCCCCCCCCCCCATTACCCCCATTCCCCCCCATTCCCCCTGCCTGACAGTATATGTATGTCTCCCTTTCACATGACTACGTTATTGCATAAAGGTATATACACTACCATCCGCTCTTATATATGGTAAACATTTTATGTTATTGTTGTTACCCCTCTCTCTCTCTCTCTCTCTCTCTCTCTCTCTCTCTCTCTCTCTCTCTCTCTCTCTCTCTCTCTCTCTCTCTCTCTCTCTCTCTCTCTCTCTCTCTCTCTCTCTCTCTCTCTCTCTCTCTCTCTCTCTCTCTCTCTCTCTCTCTCTCTCTCTCTCTCTCTCTCTCTCTCTCTCTCTCTCTCTCTCTCTCTCTCTCTCTCTCTCTCTCTCTCTCTCTCTCTCTCTCTCTCTCTCTCTCTCTCTCTCTCTCTCTCTCTCTCTCTCTCTCTCTCTCTCTCTCTCTCTCTCTCTCTCTCTCTCTCTCTCTCTCTCTCTCTCTCTCTCTCTCTCTCTCTCTCTCTCTCTCTCTCTCCACGAGTCTGCGTACTGTAAACTCACAGACTCACAGTAAGGGATTAATTTATTTTTTAGGTGGGTTGGAGCAAAAGATGTAGATTCAAGTGAAGGAAAAGTTTAGAAATTTAAAACATAGTATGAGTTATGACAGCAGGCGGGCTGTCCGCCTTGCTGACACGATGTTATGACAGCAGGCGGGCTGTCCGCCTTGCTGACACGATGTTATGACAGCAAGCGGGCTGTCCGCCTTGCTGACACGATGTTATGACATCAGGCGGGCTGTCCGCCTTGCTGACACGATGTTATGACAGCAAGCGGGCTGTCCGCCTTGCTGACACAATGTGTGCGTACTTGGTAGTGAAGCTAAGCTTGGTCTCTTCAATTTCTGACGTTCTTCGCGTGTATCGGGGTCCGATGTGGCGTAGGACTACAGAGGATCTTCCATGTATTATTAAGATCCCAACAGCGGAATATGTTATGTACTAAGATCACAACACTGAGAGCCTGTTGTTGTTGTTATAACAACATTGTGAATTCGGCATGTCGTTCACAACACTAGGAGCAGCAGCGTGTCGTATGCTCTCAACACTAAGAGTAGCAGCGTGTCGTATGCTCACAACACTAGGAGCAGCAGCGTGTCGTATGCTCACAACACTAAGAGTAGCAGCGTGTCGTATGCTCTCAACACTAAGAGTAGCAGCGTGTCGTATGCTCTCAACACTAAGAGTAGCAGCGTGTCGTATGCTCTCAACACTAAGAGTAGCAGCGTGTCGTATGCTCAAAACACTAGCAGCGTGTCGTATGCTCACAACACTAGGAGCAGCAGCGTGACGTATGCTCACAACACTAGGAGCAGCAGTGTGTCGTATGCTCACAACACTAGGAGCAGCAGTGTGACGTATGCTCACAACACTAGGAGCAGCAGCGTGTCGTATGCTCACAACACTAAGAGCAGCAGCGTGTCGTATGCTCACAACACTAGGAGCAGCAACGTGACGTATGCTCACAACACTAGGAGCAGCAGCGTGACGTATGCTCACAACACTAGGAGCAGCAGCGTGACGTATGCTCACAACACTAGGAGCAGCAGCGTGACGTATGCTCACAACACTAGGAGCAGCAGTGTGTCGTATGCTCACAACACTAGGAGCAGCAGTGTGACGTATGCTCACAACACTAGGAGCAGCAGCGTGTCGTATGCTCACAACACTAGGAGCAGCAGCGTGTCGTATGCTCACAACACTAGGAGCAGCAGTGTGTCGTATGCTCACAACACTAGGAGCAGCAGCGTGTCGTATGCTCACAACACTAGGAGCAGCAGCGTGTCGTATGCTCACAACACTAGGAGCAGCAGCGTGTCGTATGCTCTCAACACTAGGAGCAGCAGCGTGTCGTATGCTCACAACACTAGGAGCAGCAGCGTGTCGTATGCTCACAACACTAGGAGCAGCAGCGTGTCGTATGCTCTCAACACTAGGAGCAGCAGCGTGTCGTATGCTCACAACACTAGGAGCAGCAGCGTGACGTATGCTCTCAACACTAGGAGCAGCAGCGTGTCGTATGCTCACAACACTAGGAGCAGCAGTATGCTCACAACACTAGGAGCAGCAGTATGCTCACAACACTAACGCCACAATGAGCATATTCGCATGTTCTTCTCGCTCCTAATCCGGATAATGCAAGAAGGACATCAGCGGACATTATGCGGCGGTCGTATTGCCGAATAAAAAAAATTGCTTTGAGTGAAATGGACGCGGTTTCCGCAGTTCTCCGAAGACGCGCCGGTTCCGGAGGCACCGCCAGCGAATATTAATAATGTCTGGTTGGTTGTTGAGTGACAGGCACCCAACTGAGAGAGAAAGAGATTCAGATAACAAAAATATATGAATTTTAAGAATGTAAATAAATTCCAAATCTCCCCCCTCCCTCTCCCTTATTAAAAAAAATTGTAACTTCTGCTAGAGGTCCTGAATGCATAATAAACAAGTGAGGATCAATAGAGGGTGTTGGCAGGATAATGCGCGCGCGAGCTTTCTCTCTTTTGGGGTGTCTGATTCGCCCTGACAAGCGTCAACAATAGACGTTTCTGGAGGTAGTAATAAACTTAAGACACTAACAGCCTTTTGGACCAAGTTACCACAAGTCAGGCCTGAAGCCAGGTATATATATAGAGAGAAAACTAAGTCGCCTTGTGAGACTAGCAGGCTGTGTTCGCGACCGCCGGCTTCCCCGACACTACAGTGTGAAGGATCAACGTGTACAATCCGGCTTTGGGAAAAGGGAAGCTGGCCAGGCCTCTGCTCAGAGCCAGAAAGAGCACATCTAAATGGAATGCCTCGCTGCAAGGTCACGTGAGCACCCAAACAAACTCATTCACCAATTACAAACTTGATGTGTCCATTCCTTGCCGGGCAGCAGGTCACCTCCCACCCCTCTGAAACCGTAAACAAGGCCTGAAGGAGATATAAAATTCATCCTTCTCTTTGCAAACACATTCACAGAAGAACTTGTTAAACGAAAGAGGTTCAAAAGTGGATTATCTCCTGAAGGGAATCAGACACCAGAAGAAAACTAGCAAAACGAAGAGTTGTGTCCCAAGTTTGGTGGTCCATAGTTAACATCCGGCGGGGATATTCATCTAAGAACAGTCAGGAAGACTGTTCAACTGTTAAGACTGTTAAGAGCCAGGAAGTTGAGGTTGTTGTAACCACCAATCAGAAACGGGCTGACGTACATGCAGTCCACGTTGCGGCCAAGATGCAGAGCCTTGCTTCAAAACCGTTTCAACAACAATAACAACAGTGTCAACATTGGTTATTAAACAGGATGACGTCCTTCGCTTCCTTAATTCACTCGACATAGGTAAGTCAATGGGGCCAGATACCATCACAGTACCAGACTTATTCATTTGTCCAGACCTGTTAGATTCATCTCTCACTTGGGCACGACGGTAGAGCGAGGGTCTGGCTTCATGCAGATAGGCAGTCAATCCCCGACCGTCCAAGTGGTTGGGCACCATTCCTTTCCTACCGTCCCATCCCAAATCCTTATCCTGATCCCTTCCCAGTGCTATATAGTCGTAATGGCTTGGCTCTTTCTCCTAATAGTTCCTTTTTATCTTCATTCTACTATATTCTATTGCCTTTCCTTCCTTCCTTCCTTCCTTCCTTGATTTCTCTCCTTTCTATGACTCCCTTTCTCCCTATTTGTTAATATTTTTCAGTGTTTCTTTCCTACCTTTGACAATCTGTCTCTTGCTCCGTTTCTTCACTCTTCCTTTCCGTTTCTTCACCTCAGCTTCCTTCATCTGTCAGTCTCCTCCACCCACGCTTCCTCTTCCACCTCCCCCCCCCCCCCTCCTCTCTTGGAGCGCGGAATACAGTACATCACAATTTCAAGGATTTATGGAGGACCGCCCACGGAGACGACGCCCCAAACCCCATTTGTTGAGTTAATGAATGAAATAATCCCAACACTCTTAGCATTCAAACATTTGTTACATCATTAAGACATTTTCTCTCAACATTTAGCGCGGATTTTTTCATATGTTCGTTCCTGCTTCTCAACTTGTTTAAACGTTGAACCCTAAAAATTATATATTTTCAACAATTTCCTAAAATACGAAAATTAAGCAAGCAAAGTAAAGACGATGACCAGCTTTCCGGATTCATTGTATACGGACCTGGGTTCGATTCCCGGCCGAGACAGTAATCAATAGCCAGAGTTTCTTTGATGCTTCTGTCGAGAACTTGATGTCTCTGTTCACCTACCAGTAAATAGGTTGCTGGGAGTTAGACAGCTGCTTCTGGCTGCATCCTGGGTATTGTATGTGTGTATGTGTGTGTGTGTTAGAGAATTATATGTAGTAGAATAGAGGAAAACTAGATTGGTTAGAAAGGCGGGGTCCAAGAGCTAATAGCTCGATTCTGCAGACACAAATAGCAAATAGTAAATACACAGCCCCATCATAAAGCCCCCACCTAAAGAAACACATTAAGAAACTGGAAAAAAGATATAAAAAATTGCGACGAGGCTAATCCCGGTGTTGCACGGGATGGGGTATGAAGAGCGACTGAAGCAACTGAACCTGACGACGTTAGATAAAGGGAGGGAGCAGGGAGATATGATAGCAGCATACAAAATACTCAGGGGGATTGTCAGAGTGGAAATAGACGAAATGTTCACACGGAATACGCACAGAACAAGGGGACATAGGTGGAAGCTGGAAACTCAGATTAGTCATAGAGATGTTAGAAAGTTTTCTTTTAGCGTGAGAGTAGTGGGGAAATAGAATAAACTAAAGGAGCACATTGTGGAAGCAAACACTATTTATAGTTTTAAAACCAGGTATGATAGAGAAGAAGGATAGGAGTCATTGCATTAAACAACCGAAGGCTAGCAAGGCGGGACCCAAGAGCCAACGCTCGCTCCTACAGGCAGAAATAGGTGGGTACACACACACACCACAAACAAATCACCTCAAATATTCTAACCTTCTCCACTATGGCAGTAAAACATGAGGCAAGTTTCGTGACTCATTAAAGAGATTGTTAGCCGCGGTCTCTGTGGGTCTGGATGTTCTCAACATTATCCCCAACACTGGCACTCAAACATCCCCAACACTGGCACTCAAACATCCCCAACACTGGCACTCAAACATCCCAACACTGGCACTCAAACATCCTTAACACTGGCACTCAAACATCCCCAACACTGGCACTCAAACATCCTTAACACTGGCACTCAAACATGCGCAACACTGGCACTCAAACATGCGCAACACTGGCACTCAAACATCCGCAACACTGGCACTCAAACATCCCAACACTGGCACTCAAACATCCCCAACCCTGGCACTCAAACATGCGCCACACTGGCACTCAAACATCCGCAACACTGGCACTCAAACATCCCAACACTGGCACTCAAACATCCCCAACCCTGGCACTCAAACATGCGCAACACTGGCACTCAAACATCCGCAACACTGGCACTCAAACATCCCCAACACTGGCACTCAAACATCCCCAACACTGGCACTCAAACATCCACAACAACACTGGCACTCAAACATCCCCAACACTGGCACTCAAACATCCCCAACACTGGCACTCAAACATCTCCAACACTGGCACTCAAACATCCCCATCACTGGCACTCAAATATCCCCAACACTGGCACTCAAACTTCCTCAACACTGGCACTCAAACATCCCCAACACTGGCACTCAAACATCCCCAACACTGGCACTCAAACATCCCCAACACTGGCACTCAAACATCCCCAACACTGGCACTCAAACATCCCCAACACTGGCACTCAAACATCCCCAACACTGGCACTCAAACATCCCCAACACTGGCACTCAAACATCCCCAACACTGGCACTCAAACATTCAATCCAAAACGAGCGCACGAAGGCACTCACACGCTCTTGCAAACGATCTCATCAAGAATCACATTCAAACATTCACTCCCAAACAACCAAACATTCTACAGGACCGTAAACATACGAGACTGTAGGACCTCGGCTACACCTTCCTGCCGGATGTTTATTTAGTGAAAGAAAAACCTTCTTGACATTACATTCGTACTATCATATAAACATAACCCTGGAGAGAGAGAGAGAGAGAGAGAGAGAGGGAGAGAGAGAGAGAGAGAGAGAGAGAGAGAGAGAGAGAGAGAGAGAGAGAGAGAGAGAGAGAGAGAGAGAGAGAGAGAGAGAGAGAGAGAGAGAGAGAGAGAGAGAGAGAGAGAGAGAGAGAGAGAGAGAGAGAGAGAGAGAGAGACAGACAGACAGACAGACAGACAGACAGACAGACAGACAGACAGACAGACAGACAGACAGACAGACAGACAGACAGACAGAGATAGAGAGAGACAGAGAGAGAGAGAGAGAGAGAGAGAGAGAGAGAGAGAGATGGGGGTCCTGTGGTGCAGTAGGCTAAGTTATCGACTCACAATTAAGGAACGACGATTGGGGTGGGGGGGGGGGAGGGAGAGGGGTTCAAACCCAACGTGGCAGGATAAGGGCGTTTGAACCACAGTTTCCTTTCACCTGACACTCCTATTTACCTAGCAGTAAATAGGTACCTGGGACACATCAATAGACAAACTAAGACCATCAAAATAGACACGTATAGACACACATATAAGAGACCAGTGAGAGATACAAGGAGTATTTCACTCGGGCAGCAGTGTAGAGATGTGGAACACAGAAGCAGGAGAGTACTACTGCTGCTGGTAGTGGTGGTTGTGGTGGTTGTGGTGGTGCAGGTGGTGGTGGTTGTGGTAGTGGTGGTGGTGGTGGTTGTTGTGGTGGTGCAGGTGGTGGTGGTGGTAGTGGTGGTGGTGGTGGTTGTTGTGGTGGTGGTGCAGGTGGTGGTGGTGGTTGTGGTGGTGGTGGTGGTTGTGGTGGTGCAGGTGGTGGTGGGGGGGGGGGTGATGGTGGTAGTGCAGGTGGTGGTGGTGGTGCAGGTGGTGGGGGTGATGTTGGTGGGGTAGCGCATGTGATGGAAGTGCAGGTGTGGGTATTGCAGGTGGTACAAGATATACAAGATACAGGTGGTACAAGATATATATATTCAGGTGGTATTACAGGTGGGTACAAGAGTAGTGTAGAAGTAATATTCGTTCCCGATACAATGACATATAATGCTGAATACTAAGAAGAGGAGAAAAGGGAGGAGGAGGAGGTGGAATTGAGAATGTGGAAGAGAAAAGCAGGAAAAATGAAATGAAGAACAAGATATCAGAAGATAACGTTAGATATCTCTATTACCCAAGCACAGTTATCCATCGTATCATTTCCAGAATTGCAACACAAGGAGACAAAAAAGAGGCATTACAGCTTGGTGCTTGGGCGGTTATTTGGTGTGTTTGTGCTCTAGAACACACGCGCGTGAACGCCATTATTGCGTGCGGAACAAAGGGAACGCTGCCACTCGTCTCACCGGGGCTTACGCCGGCCCACAAGGGAGGGATAGTGAAGTGATTTAATAGCGAACTTTCCGGGGAAATTATGGTGACCCATATTTCAAAACTCAAATTCTGTCGAAGTTTCTGCCTGCCCCTCTCTCTCTCTCTCTCTCTCTCTCTCTCTGTCTCTGTCTCTCTCTGTCTCTGTCTCTCTCTCTCTCTCTCTCTCTCTCTCTCTCTCTCTCTCTCTCTCTCTCTCTCTCTCTCTCTCTCTCTCTCTCTCTCTCTCTCTCTCTCTCTCTCTCTCTCTCTCTCTCTCTCTCTCTCTCTCTCTCTCTCTCTCTCTCTCTGAACAAGTCAACCTCAAGCCATGCTCGTTTAAGCTATGACTATTGAGGACACAGTTTGTTTAGCATATTTATTAGGAACTCTGAATCCCTCTTGTGAGTAGCAGAGCAACTCTTGCCCATCCTGTGGTTAGTACAAAATGTTTACAGAGGCACGTAATGGGTTCAGGATCTGCACCCCATGTTCTGAAAATGCTAAGTAATTTACATTTGTGATCCCTTAGCAATTAGGTTCCGTTGCCTCAAAATTCTGACATTTATTTACAAGGGTAATGATCTAATTACAGAACTGTAGCTAGCATTGTAGTACATGATCACGAGGTAAACCAGTTTAGAGACTTGTAGACTACAAGTTTACTGCGTGTGTAACTACATGCAATAGTCTAACTTGGGATACCTAAGCTAAGAATTTAACTCATCCAGGTTAGAGAACATTTCTTGAACATCTGTGATAGACTTGAATCTAAACCTTCTGATAGACTTGAATCTAAGTTCTGCTGACACAGAGTTTACATTACTTCAACCAGGCGGTGTAAACTCACCTGTAGCTGACTCTACTTCTACGTGTATTAACGTACTGAACTACTCTCCTTTTTTCCCCCTTGTCATGTAAGGCTAACAATACGGTATTTTAATTTGGACTAATATTATTGGACTATTT
The DNA here is from genome assembly GCF_020424385.1 of Procambarus clarkii. Lineage (NCBI taxonomy): Eukaryota > Metazoa > Arthropoda > Malacostraca > Decapoda > Cambaridae > Procambarus > Procambarus clarkii. The sequence continues at coordinate 17,819 of NW_025554762.1, read as the reverse complement.
TCCCTGTATTTATTATACTCGAAGTGCACTTCACAAAGTGCTTCACCCAAGTCCACAAAACACAAATAACAGCCAATGTCAACCAGGTGTCAACAACTGTACAAATAATAAAAATAATAAAAATAATAAAAATAATAAAAAGTAATAATATTGGTGACATTAAAAATACAATTAAAAATATTAACATAAACATGCATAGTTAAATAACTTAATAATTCATTCTAATTTGCATATTTTGATTTGACTTTTCATTTCAGAAAAAAAATATTGAGGTTGAATTTAATCTTATTTTGACTTCAAGACCATTGTGAATTCCTCAGGTGACTGCAAGATGAGCAGAGGGGAGGGAGGGGTAGATTGGGTGGGGAAGTAGAGAAGGTGGCATACATACATACATACATACATACATACATACATACATACATACATACATACATACATACATACATACATACATACATGTATGGGGTATGGCAGGACTCGTAATTCTGTGGCGTGGGTTCGATTCCCGCACCAGGCAGAAACAAATGGGCAAAGTTTCTTTCACCCTGATGGCCCTGTTACCTAGCAGTAAAAAAGGTACCTGGGAGTTAATCAGCTGTCACGGGCTGCTTCCTGGTGTGTGTGTGTCTGTGTGTGTGTGTGTGTGTGTGTGTGTGTGTGTGTGTGTGTGTGTGTGTGTGTGTGTGTGTGTGTGTGTGTGTGTGTGTGTGTACATGTGTGTGCGCACGCGCGTGTGTTAGAGAAAATTATACGTATTAGACATAATAGAGGAAATATAGATCGACTAGAAAGGCGGGGGTCCAAGAGCTAAATAGCTCGATTCTGCAGACACAAATAGTAAACACACCCCCACACACACACACCCACACACACACACACACACACACACCCACACACACACACACACACACACACCCACACACACACACCCACACACACTTTTTAAGATTCAAGACGACCTGCATCACTTTTAGGGATGTTTGGAGAAATGGCTACTAGACTTCAACCCCAGAAAAATGGAAGGTAATGAGAATTTGAGAGGAAGTACGAAGTCACACGGAACAGCAAGAACTGAGCCACAGCTAATGATGCAGCAAAGAGAAAATGAAGGAGGTGAGAGAAGAGGAACGTAATGGGACAAAAATTAAAATAAGAGAAAAAAATGAATAATGGCATGATAGTTCAATGGAAGAGACAACGAGGGCGGTTGTTGGGGTGGCACTGGTGACTGTGTGTGGCACTGGTGACTGTGTGTGGCACTGGTGACTGTGTGTGACACTGGTGTCTGTGTGTGGCACTGGTGACTGTGTGTGACACTGGTGACTGTGTGTGACACTGGTGACTGTGTGTGGCACTGGTGACTGTGTGTGGCACTGGTGACTGTGTGTGGCACTGGTGACTGTGTGTGACACTGGTGACTGTGTGTGACACTGGTGACTGTGTGTGGCACTGGTGACTGTGTGTGGCACTGGTGACTGTGTGTGACACTGGTGACTGTGTGTGGCATTGGTGACTGTGTGTGGCATTGGTGACTGTGTGTGGCACTGGTGACTGTGTGTGACACTGGTGACTGTGTGTGACACTGGTGACTATGGTGTGGCTTGTGACACCATCAGTGGTGCGAACAGTCATCACAGTGGAAATAGCCAGCACCACCATAACCCAGTGCCAGGTGGTGTGGGGGAGGAGAACAGGGTGTAGAGGTGGGAGGTGTGAAGGGTGTAGGGGCGAGAAAGAGCAGGGTGTAGGGTGTGTAGGGTGATGGAATGTGATGAGGGCAGGGTGCAAGTGTTGCGACCAGGCCAGGAGGTCAGAGATCAAGGTGTTGAGGGGAGGTGCAGGGGGTCAATGACCCCTGATAGCCCGCCGCCTGCTGACCTCAGCAAAGCACAAACTATGTATGTCTAGATCAGATTGCATAAGATCCAAGATGATATCCTAGGACCAGTATTCATCAGATTCATCAACCACTTACGAAACCTATAGATCTTTCCTCAATCATGGTGCCTTTGTTTACATTTATTAATCAGTTTATGAGCACCGAAGAGCAGCGTAACAATAATAACTTTGGTTGTGTAAGAAATTGTTTAATAAATTACTTAATTCGCTTTGTTTGGAGTCAGGAAAGAAACATCGCAACATTTGCCCAACTCCAGAATATCCATTTGTTGCTAGGTGAGCAGAGGCATCAGGTGAAAGAAAACGCGCCCAGCCCTTTCTGTCCTACCCAGAAATTGAACCCAGGTATCCTCAACTGTGAGTCGAGAACGTAGCCACTGTACTACAGAGACCCCTCTAAATGCTAAATACTCGATGAAGCTTGGTACTGATGAATGCTAGCATGTCTCATCACACATATCTCATGATACATGTCTCATGATACATGTCCCATGATACATTTCTCATGATACAAATACAGTTTTAATTATTAATATATTTACCAATGTCTCTCCATTACTGCCATTATCTCCATTGAGTGCTAGTACAGAACTTTGAGAATGGTCAGTAAATAGTACAACGCAATGCTTCCATTACTGCTGGATGCTAGAACCAACAGCCTTTGAGATCAAGTCATGACAAGACTCGCCTGGCCTCAGGCCCGACTTAAGGATGAGAATAACTTGCAGGAAGCCCCAGCAGGTATACGCCATACCACCATTAGACCATTAAACAAGACCACCCATGCCACAATTCGACCATTAGTCAACGCTTCCAGTGAGCCTGCTGACACCTAGATCATCAGGCAGTATTGCCACCACACACAACAATCACTGTCATTTGGCAATCACTAACAATCATTAGGCAGTTAAACAGTGTTACCAATACTTCCATTATCAGTGGTATTAGAATAATAGACGTCGAAATTAGCTATACCATTAAGTGGTGCTGCTAATAACACCATTACTGCTATTGGGCAGTAATAGCAATGGCACTATTACCAACATGCGGCACTGTTACCAAAACCATTATAACAGTGCCTATACCGCATGTGCCTATACCGCACATGGCCAGTGCCAACACCGGGCGCCAAAGTCAAACCGGAAATGACTCCTTATGCCCTCTGACACCAGTGCCAAACATGAAGTGCCAAGCAGTTTGTGAACTTGGTGTTAGTTCAGAGGGAGAGGGGGGGGGGTCTCTACGTCTCGCTCAGTCAGCTGATCGCGACTATGTCAAGGGTTAGATGATCTCACCTTCCCTCTGGTAAGTTTGCTTGTAGTAATGATTTCTTCTTCTGCAGTGTGATAACGATATATATATATATATATATATATATATATATATATATATATATATATATATATATATATATATATATATATATATATATATATAAGGGAAGGGAGTACCACCTCTGGCTGGGAGAAGGGGGACCCATAGCCTCGGAGGAAACCACACATAACGCATTGGAGGGAATGTGGGTCCCCTCCAAGTGTTGTGTTATATATATATATATATATATATATATATATATATATATATATATATATATATATATATATATATATATATATATATATATATATATATATATATATTTTGGTAGCAGTCTTTCCTGTAGACATATATTATTAAATATGACCGAAAAAGTAAGATTAATAATTCTAACACGAATTTCTCAATCTTTCGTACATTATGCTTCACTGTTGGAGGTAAATCAAAAATCACTTCTCCAAAATTCATTTTTATTTCTAGTCTGACGCGACACGGGCGCGTTTCGTAAAACTTATTACATTTTCAAAGACTTCACAAATACACAACTGATTAGAACTTGCGTTTCCCTGATTTTATATCTACATTTGAGTGAGGTGGGAAGGGTGATGTGGCATTACATTTGAGTGAGGTGGGAAGGATGATGTGGCATTAACACAAGACAGAACACTAGAGGATATTAATAGGGTATTAAAAGTATCAACACAAGACAGAACAGAAACAATGGGTATTGAATAGAAGTGTTTGTAGAAAGCCTATTGGTCCATATTTCTTGATGTTTCTATATTGGAGCGGAGTCTTGAGGTGGGTAGAATATAGTTGTGCAATAATTGGCTGTTGATTGCTGGTGTTGACTTCTTGATGTGTAGTGCCTCGCAAACGTCAAGCCGCCTGCTATCGCTGTATCTATCGATGATTTCTGTGTTGTTTACTAGGATTTCTCTGGCGATGGTTTGGTTATGGGAAGAGATTATATGTTCCTTAATGGAGCCCTGTTGTTTATGCATCGTTAAACGCCTAGAAAGAGATGTTGTTGTCTTGCCTATATACTGGGTTTTTGGAGCTTACAGTCCCCAAGTGGGCATTTGAAGGCATAGACGACGTTAGTCTCTTTTAAAGCGTTCTGTTTCGTGTCTGGAGAGTTTCTCATGAGTAGGCTGGCCGTTTTTCTGGTTTTATAGTAAATCGTCAGTTGTATCCTCTGATTTTTGTCTGTAGGGATAACGTTTCTATTAACAATATCTTTCAGGACCCTTTCCTCTGTTTTATGAGCTGTGGAAAAGAAGTTCCTGTAAAATAGTCTAATAGGGGGTATAGGTGTTGTGTTAGTTGTCTCTTCGGAGGTTGCATGGCTTTTCACTTTCCTTCTTATGATGTCTTCGATGAAACCATTGGAGAAGCCGTTATTGACTAGAACCTGCCTTACCCTACAGAGTTCTTCGTCGACTTGCTTCCATTCTGAGCTGTGGCTGAGAGCACGGTCGACGTATGCGTTAGCAACACTCCTCTTGTACCTGTCAGGGCAGTCGCTGTTGGCATTTAGGCACATTCCTATGTTTGTTTCCTTTGTGTAGACTGCAGTGTGGAAACCTCCGCCCTTTTCCATGACTGTTACATCTAGAAAAGGCAGCTTCCCATCCTTTTCCGTCTCGTAAGTGAAACGCAGCACGGAACTCTGCTCAAATGCCTCCGTGCTGCGTTTCACTTACGAGACGGAAAAGGATGGGAAGCTGCCTTTTCTAGATGTAACAGTCATGGAAAAGGGCGGAGGTTTCCACACTGCAGTCTACACAAAGGAAACAAACATAGGAATGTGCCTAAATGCCAACAGCGACTGCCCTGACAGGTACAAGAGGAGTGTTGTTAACGCATACGTCGACCGTGCTCTCAGCCACAGCTCAGAATGGAAGCAAGTCGACGAAGAACTCTGTAGGGTAAGGCAGGTTCTAGTCAATAACGGCTTCTCCAATGGTTTCATCGAAGACATCATAAGAAGGAAAGTGAAAAGCCATGCAACCTCCGAAGAGACAACTAACACAACACCTATACCCCCTATTAGACTATTTTACAGGAACTTCTTTTCCACAGCTCATAAAACAGAGGAAAGGGTCCTGAAAGATATTGTTAATAGAAACGTTATCCCTACAGACAAAAATCAGAGGATACAACTGACGATTTACTATAAAACCAGAAAAACGGCCAGCCTACTCATGAGAAACTCTCCAGACACGAAACAGAACGCTTTAAAAGAGACTAACGTCGTCTATGCCTTCAAATGCCCACTTGGGGACTGTAAGCTCCAAAAAACCCAGTATATAGGCAAGACAACAACATCTCTTTCTAGGCGTTTAACGATGCATAAACAACAGGGCTCCATTAAGGAACATATAATCTCTTCCCATAACCAAACCATCGCCAGAGAAATCCTAGTAAACAACACAGAAATCATCGATAGATACAGCGATAGCAGGCGGCTTGACGTTTGCGAGGCACTACACATCAAGAAGTCAACACCAGCAATCAACAGCCAATTATTGCACAACTATATTCTACCCACCTCAAGACTCCGCTCCAATATAGAAACATCAAGAAATATGGACCAATAGGCTTTCTACAAACACTTCTATTCAATACCCATTGTTTCTGTTCTGTCTTGTGTTGATACTTTTAATACCCTATTAATATCCTCTAGTGTTCTGTCTTGTGTTAATGCCACATCATCCTTCCCACCTCACTCAAATGTAATGCCACATCACCCTTCCCACCTCACTCAAATGTAGATATAAAATCAGGGAAACGCAAGTTCTAATCAGTTGTGTATTTGTGAAGTCTTTGAAAATGTAATAAGTTTTACGAAACGCGCCCGTGTCGCGTCAGACTAGAAATAAAAATGAATTTTGGAGAAGTGATTTTTGATTTACCTCCAACAGTGAAGCATAATGTACGAAAGATTGAGAAAATTCGTGTTAGAATTATTAATCTTACTTTTTCGGTCATATTTAATAATATATATATATATATATATATATATATATATATATATATATATATATATATATATATATATATATATATATATATATAATTATTATATTTAGTAGCAGTCTTTCTTGTAAACATATGTTGTTGAATATGACGGAAAGGGTAAGATTAATAATTCTAACACGAATCTTCTCAATATTTTTTTTACGTTTTTCTTCATTGTCGAGGGTAATTGAAAAATTAACTCTCCATTTTTATTTTTAATCTGACGCCTAAAAGCATTTCGTAAGGGCTTCTTACATTCTCAAACACTTGTTTACACCTAACATACATCATACTTATATTCGTTTTGAGTGAGGTGATATGATACAAATGTTTTGGGTGAGGTGGGTACGAAAACATAAGAATGACAGTAACTGCAGAAGGCCTATTGGTCCATACTTTCTCTTGCTGCTTCTATGTTGGTTCAGGGTCTTGAAGTGGGTAGAATATAGTTATACGTTGATTGGCTGTTGATTGCTGGTATTGACTTTTTGATGTGTAGTGCCTCGCTGATGTCGAGTCTCCTGCTATAGACACAGAGTCTCCTCCTGTATCTATCGATGATTTCTGTGTTGTTTGATAATATTTCTCTGGTGATGGTCTGGTTGTGAGAAGAGATTATATGTTCTTTGATGGAGCCCCTGTTGTTTGTGCATTGCTAATCGCCTAGAATGAGACGTTGTTGTCTTGCCTATATACTGAGTTCTTTGGGGCTGACATTCCAAGCGGGCATTTGAAGGTATAGACGACGTTGGTTTCCTTCAAGGCGTTCTGTTTGGTGTCTGGGGATTTTTTCATGAGTAGGTTGGCCGTTTTTTTGTTTTTGTAGTAAATTGTTAATTGTATTTTCAGATTTTTGTCTGTAGGGATAACGTTCCTATTCATAATATCTTTCAAGACATTTTCCTACGTTTTATGAGCTGTGAAAAAGAAGTTCCTGTAAAAACAGTCTAATAGGGAGTACAAGTGTTGTGTTAGTTGACTCTTCAGAGGTTGCAAGGCGTTTCACCTTTCTTTTTATGATGTCTTCAACATGACCTTTAGAGAAGCCACTGTTGACTAGGGCCTGCCTTACCCTACTGAGTTCTTCATCGACTTACTTCCATCCTGAGCTGTGACTGAGAGCCCAGTCGACGTAAGCGTTGACAACACTCCTCTTGTACCTGTCTGGGCAGTCATTATTGGCATTGAGGCATACATTCCTATGTTTGTTTCATTTCTATGAAACAAACATCGGGATGTGCCTATGTGTCTTTTCCATTATGGGGACAGCCTCATAACGAAAAGACTGCCACAACAATGCTTGAAAACGCATCTGCTGAGAACAAAGCCCGTATAGCAGAAACAGCTCCCTATGTCGGGAATGTTTTTACTTTCTGTGCCCAATGCAGCTCTGGGAACTCGCCTTAATCATGACGCTCTCCACATTAGAGTTGCCCTTCACCTTGCCGCCTCCATCCTCACCGAACATAGGTGCATCTGCAGAAGCGCGATAAAAGACCAATATGGTCGTCATGGTCTGGTATGCCGTTAATCACAGGGTAAGATTGCAGACATGAAGAAATCAACGACATCATCAAGAGAAGCCTCGCCACAGCCTGCTGCCCAGCACAAAGAGAACCACACCTATTCAGATTCAATGAACCTCAGTTGCGTCATGACAGGGTCACCTTGCTTCCTTGGAAGGATGGTAAGTAAGTGGTGTGGGACTACGCGTGCGCTGCCACACTGGCCAGTACCTACCTCCAACACAGCACAAGGGTAGGGGGCGGTGCTGCTTCTTTCAGGGAAACGCAGAAAGCCACCAAATACAGAGGTCTGGCACACTGCTACAGCTTTGTTCCGATCGGTTCGGAGACCCTCTGTGCGTGGGGAAAATGTGCATTAAGTTCCTAAAGGAATTGGGAGACAAATTGATCAGTGTTACAAAAGACCAGAGAGCGAAAATCTTCTTTTTCCTGCCCCTCAGTGTCGCAATTTAGAGGGAAATTGGCTGTTGCATCTTGGGCACGAGTCCAACCTCGGAGGAATTCGAAGAGGTGTTTGACTTGCAACAATGATCGAAAATGTCTGTGACATTTTTAATATATCCCAATTTAATTTCTTCCTTTATTATAAACCCCATACCCATCCCGTGGGTCCCGTTGGTGTGTTTTTCATTTTACTTGTAATGGTCGTGTTGTGTGTTAATGCCACATTTTGTAATGTATAAAAAAGTTCTATATATATATATATATATATATATATATATATATATATATATATATATATATATATATATATATATATATATATATATATATATATATATATATATATATATATATATGCCAGAGGTGGTACTCCCTTTTATATATATATATATATATATATATATATATATATATATATATATATATATATATATATATATATACAAAGAACTAGAGAAATATGTGGAGATTGAATGGCACCTTTCTCTCAGGACATTCACCTTGAACCACAAGCCAGCTGGACACACTACCCCTTTTTACAAGGACATTAACCTGTGCCTAGCAGCAGGTCTACCCAAACGGAACCCCGCCCCTCCCCCCCCCCCCACCCCCACCACCACCACCACCGTCGTCACCACCACGGCCACCTGCCACCTGCCGTCGCCACCTGGCGCCCTCCGAATCCTTACCATCTGCCTGAGCACTTAAAGCTTCATGTTGCTTAACGAGTATCCGAGTTTAACGATTTTAAAACCCTATATAAAGTTGTTTTTTTTAATGACAAATTCTGTGTTAAGGACTCGTTTTTTTCAGTTTCTAATTTTGTCTCTTCCATCTTTCTTTTCCCTGTCCTTCCCTCAGGACAGCGCTTCGGATTCGTAGGCCTGAGTTTCCGGGTTCGATCCCCGGTGGAGGCGGAGACAAATGGGCAAAAATGTCTCTTTCACCCTGATGCCCCCTGTTACCTAGCACTAAATAGGTACCTGGGAGTTAGACAGCTGCTACGGGCTGCTTCCTGGTGGGAGGGGGGGCGGTAACAAAAAGGAGGCCTGGTCGAGGATCGGCCCGCGGGAACACTAAGCCCCGAAATCATCTCAAGATAAGATAACCAACCATCCAACCCTCCATCTAGAGCCAACAATGATGGCTTCCTGCGGCCAATATTAGAGCCCATCACCGGGTACAATGGTCCACGGGCCTCACTCAACTAACCCCGGCGCCATCCTCCAAGAATTAGCCAGGATTAAGACCAGACGACCCACGGAGAGACTCATCTCGCCTTCAATTTAACTCCGTTGAATTCTTAGAAATTTTTAGGTATTTTAGGATGTTCCGGTATTCGTGGCATTTTGCTGGTCATGAAGATATAGTTCAGGTGTTTCAAATATATGTGTATCAGTTAATATTGAAACCTATTATATAGGTTATATATTGGCACCTATTTGTGCCTGCAGGATCGAGCATTGACTCTTGGATCTGGCATTTCTAGCATTTGGTTGTTAATCATATCTTGTATTAAAATTATGAATAGAGTTTACTTCCACAACCTGCTCCTTAAGTGCAGGTTGTGTGTATATGTGTACTCACTTATTTGTGCTTGCGGGGGTTGAGCTCTGGCTCTTTGGTCCCGCCTCTCAACTGTCAATCAACTGGTGTATAGGTGCCTGAGACAGGTGTGTGTGTGTATGTCCGTATATATGTTCAATCTACAATTGTACAGAAGCCCTGATTTTGCGATTTGACACAAAAATACAATTATCTTTTCTACCTTGAAACGTACGAACCCAAGCAACCCACTTAACCCATCGAGACAGCTACTGGGGGAAAAAAAAAAGGTCAGTGTCACGGAGCTAAAATTATTGACAAAACCCAAAATGTTGACGATTCGATTACATTAGAAATCCGGTGCATTAGGCGGGAGGATAGATTGTTGCAACGCTGCATGCAATAGCCTCTGCTTTAACACGTCGAGGACAATGATCTGTTGCACGTGCAAGGGAAGAGTCACCGCCCCCTGGCCGCGACACACACCAGGGAGGAGGGGGGGGGGGGGTGCCGGGATATGGTCATAGATAAAAGGGGGGGGGAGGGAGGAGTGTGTGGGAAGAACAGAGGAGCAACACCAGCAGCGTTTTGGCAGCGGTTCATCTATTTAACTCGTGTCAGAGCCACCAGGCGCGCTGTTGTGGCACCACGTGTGGAATACTTTCCTCCATTGAACAGTCATTATTGAAGAGAATCTGTACACCCTTGTTAGGTCACCAATTGTTAGTGAATTCTTTGATAAAATGACCCCTATATGATCATTAATTCATTGATATTATGACCCGGTCTACTTTCCTTTCCATATCGCTTCCCTTCCACTTCTGTTTCCTCTCCCATCTCTTTGTTTACGTTCTCACTGAGGATGGATGCCCAAGATTCATTGGCTACTGAACCCAACCATCCCTTCAGTTCCCCTTCTCGACCTCCCCTTCCCATTATTTCCCCTCCTCACCCTTACCCTTCCTCCACTGCATTCCCTTCTTCACCCCCTTACATTCCCCATCCCCTAAATCACCATCCCTACCATCCCTCCCCACAACACGGTAACACAGGGACACACCACATTATGGAAACCTCAACTCTGATGTGTTGATAATTCCAAATGATCGAAGACCATAGTGAAGACTGAAGGAAAGATGTTGCGATGGAAGAGGATGAAGAAAAGGAAAAGATGATGAAATCGGGAAGGGGGAGGGAGGAGGGGGAGATTGGCAATAGAAAAGGCGATTGGCAAGAAATGGAGGGGAGAGGATATAGGGAAGGGAGAGAGAAGTGAAAATGGAGATGGGTTGGAGGAGGACTAGTTCACAAGGAGGCCTTCAAGGAGGACAGGTGCTCCGAGGCCTCAATTGTACGTCTCGAACTGGATGATAACCCGAGTAGTTTATTATTATTATTTTTTTTTTTTGTATTGAATGTCTATGGGAGATTTTGTTTAGTGTTAAAGGAGCAGAGGACCCGATCAAAAAAAGGGGGTTCAATGCTATTCAGTCGTTCCCCTTTAGTTAGCTCTTTTATTGAGATTTTTTAATTAATAGGTTGTTCTATTCTATAGAACAACCTATTAATTCTCAGCAACTCATGCGCATTGCTGAGCCACAGCAACCCTCCCCTTTCCCCCCCGTCCCCTCGTCCTCCCCACCATTCCCCACTCCCTCGTCCTATGCGTTCAAAAATGATCTGATGTTCCCTTCAGAAAAATGGGAACATCAAATGATCTGGTGTTCCCATCACTGAAAAATAAGTAGAACAGTTAAAAAAACGAAATAAAAACAATGAAAAAAATATAAAAAATAAACTATACGCACAAAATGAACTGCATAGTAAGCAACACAGCTCAATTCCAATGCAATGTCACACAAAATAATTAAATCAAAATGAAAATAAATCGAAATCTATTAAAATAAATCGAAATCTATGAAAATAAATCGAAATCTATGAAAATTCAATTTATCAATGCTATAGGAAACATTGAAATGTAATCGTAACATATTTAGTATAGCATGTGTTGCTATACAGATAACGCTGTTTAAGAAAAAAATATGTTTTTACCTGTCACAGGTGTGGCATCTATATAGTAGGTATATAAAAACACACTCATATTCAAATGGAACGTTGTGTCAAAATTTCAGAGCAAGAACTTTCTTGCTTTGTGAAGAACTTTCGGAGATTACAGCATGTGTTGCTTTTACGTCCAACCGATGAAGCTGTTTTTCTAAAAAAAAAACATGTTTTTTCCTGTCACAGGTGAGGTATGTATATAGAAGGTATATAAAAACATGCACCTATTCGAATGCAATATTGTGTCAAAATTTCAAAGCAATCGGTAAAGAAGTTTCGAACATTCCCCTCACATGAAAAACACAGGGTTTTTTTAAACATGTTTTTTTCCCGTCACAGACGTGCCATCTATATAGTATGCATATAAAAACACGTTCAGATGCGAATGGGAACGTTTTGGCAAAATTTCAAAGTAACCGGTGAAGAACTTTCGGAGAGTAGCGATTTTTATCAAACGAACATTTACATTTATATATGTAAATGTATATATATATATATATATATATATATATATATATATATATATAAATATATATATATATATATATATATATATATATATATATATATATATATATATATATGGGTTCAAATCCTTCAGGGGTCAAGAATTTTCTGAAAATTTGTCACTGTTGAGAAAAACTTAAGCATCATTCAACCGATTCAACCCTTCAAACTTATCGTGATATAAAAATTCAACAGAAGAACGTGTGAGAAAACATACCCCCAAAAAAACTGCCTATTTTCCTCGTTGAGTCTTGCCAACTAGGCCAAGTCGGCACTCACTGTAGGACGTCTGTACTCTCTCTCTCTCTCTCTCTCTCTCTCTCTCTCTCTCTCTCTCTCTCTCTCTCTCTCTCTCTCTCTCTCTCTCTCTCTCTCTCTCTCTCTCTCTCTCTCTCTCTCTCTCTCTCTCTCTCTCTCTCTCTCTCTCTCTCTCTCTCTCTCTCTCTCTCTCTCTCCCATACTCTCCTCCACCCCCCTCCCGACAACTATTCCAGTAGTCCTCTTCCACTAATATCATCCTTCCACTTCATCATCCTCAAGCTGCCCCCTCCCCCATCCCTGTGGGTTCACCACCACCCCCTAACTCTTCCACCTCCAATCAAACCTTGGACCTCCAATCACCTTTTTCTCCGTTCATCGTCAACATGAACACCCCTGTCTGTCGTTAAACATTAACAAGAACACCCCTGTCTATCGTTCAACATCAACAAGAACACCCCTGTCTATCGTTCAACATCAACAAGAACACCCCTGTCTATCGTTCAACATCAACAAGAACACCCCTGTCTATCGTTCAACATTAACAAGAACACCCCTGTCTATCGTTCAATCAACAAGAACATCAACAAGAACACCCCTGTCTATCGTTCAACATTAACAAGAACACCCCTGTCTATCGTTCAACATCAACAAGAACACCCCTGTCTATCGTTCAACATCAACAAGAACACCCCTGTCTATCGTTCAACATCAACAAGAACACCCCTGTCTATCGTTCAACATCAACAAGAACACCCCTGTCTATCGTTCAACATCAACAAGAACACCCCTGTCTATCGTTCAACATCAACAAGAACACCCCTGTCTATCGTTCAACATCAACAAGAACACCCCTGTCTATCGTTCAACATTAACAAGAACACCCCTGTCTATCGTTCAACATCAACAAGAACACCTCTGTCTATCGTTCAACATCAACAAGAACACCCCTGTCTATCGTTCAACATTAACAAGAACACCCCTGTCTATCGTTCAACATCAACAAGAACACCTCTGTCTATCGTTCAACATCAACAAGAACACCCCTGTCTATCGTTCAACATCAACAAGAACTTCCTCGTCTATCTGTCTCCCTCACCAGACAGCAATTTCATTCCGTCCCCCCCCCCGCCACCCTCTCCCCCACTCCTTGCCGATATTTCCCCACTTTTCCCCACTACGTTCCGGCCGAGAGCACCCCCACGTTCCCCTCCCTCGATAATACCTCCCAACCCCCCATTCCCGGCCGATAGCTACTCCCCTACCCCCCCTCCCCCCCTCGGCTAGTAATATCATCACCCACTCCCTTGGTAAAAGTCCGCAGCCACCCCCCCCCCCACACACACACCCCAACCCCCACCCTTTTCCCGATTACACCCCCCCCCCCCCACCCTTCTCCCTCTCTTTCTCCCCCAAACCCCCTCCGCCGATAACACCCTCCCAACCACCCGTCTATCAGGGAGTATATCCTGCCCGATATCCTGCCCTCATTATTCCTGTAGAAATACAGTGTATGCTGGATGTACAGTGTTAGTCTCCGCCACTGTTGTTCGTACACAAGGGGATTTTATATATATATATATATATATATATATATATATATATATATATATATATATATATATATATAAAATTAGCAGATTCATTTATTAGTAAATCAATGTTATTTAAACATTCTATTATTTGCCAAAAATGTTATGTATTGGTGTGTCTGTGTGTCAGATGTAGACACAATCGGTGAGGTGGAGTCCCTGCGCGGCATCAGTCACTGAATGACTCCAAGATCAGATGGATTACATGAACAAACTACATTGCAAAGACAGCTCAGGCTCTGTTCTCCGGCTAATGAGTGACTTCCTTCAAGAATTCAGCAATCATTCTTATTTGAGGTGAATTGTTTTTGGAGCAACTCTCACCAATCAGATATTAGAGAAGACCATTGACTATACGAAGGCTCTCCCTCACAAATACCTTCATCTTCACCCTGTACTTCGTCGAATGAAGCTAAACATCAATTTTGAAGATGTTTTGAAGCTAAATCATCAATTAACATTTCCATTATAACTAATAATAAACCCCTTAGCTGTAGTGTCTAAAAATGAGAGAGTTGAACAAAGGCGAAACCATACACAATAATAGGAAACTATGAAATATTATAGATTCAGCAGAGCATATCTCTTGGATATTGACTATTAAATCAAGTTGAGTGGTCTCCCGAGCACACTAAGTTATTCCTGAAGCCACTAGCATTCCTTCCCCGTCAGCCGAGGCCCAGACAGCTGGTAAGTGTAGTAGCGAGGGCTTTCCTAGCCATTTGTTGTGCCTTAAATAGATATTTAAGGATGGAATATTTTTGTAATGCTGCACTTTTGTTGCTGCTGTTGGTTCTATTTCTATCTTATTGCAAACTTCAGAGCACATGCACTCAAGGATTGTCAGAATATCCACTGCTACCGTCATTGTCACACTACTACACACATTATCATTACTATCTAAGATAGGGTTGTTATTTACACTACTACCACTAGTATTATTATGACCATCACCTTGCAAACGTTATTGATGCTACCACTATCACCTTCATCATCTACACTACCACCATTGTCAGTAACATCACCACCCACGCCATCACTACAACTATCATCACCAATACTGCCATCACCACCACTAACACAACTACCATCAACACCATGACCATCATTAACACCTCACTGCCACTACCAACACCACTACACGTACCACTAACACCACTATTGTCACCACTACCACCATCACAACCATAACTACTACCACCACCACCACCACACCACATCAATCATCACCACAAAAGAGGATTACCATCCATACACATTTTATTACATTGATCTCAAAGAGATCTACTAAATATTTTCTCTACTGACAAATCTCAATTAAAATGCATTTTCAGAACATGTAAACAAAACAGTTTCAGTACTTCTGCAGTGGTTGTTCACACCAGAACACACACACGCCCACAGTTCATTAGACAATCAACGGTTAGAAAGGCGGGGTCCAAGAGCTACCAGCTAGATCCTGCAGACACACACACACACACACACACACACACACACACACACACACACACACACCTTCAAATGTCCCTACCCTTTATCTTGGAGGAGACGGGATTGAACATAATTTATCAGTTTCCATAAACATTGCTACGATGGGCCCCAGGCTCGGGTCGTCCACTACAGTGGCGCCTTGTCCCCTTCGCATAACTGGGAGAGCTGATTCAATCTTCGAGAATTTCATGTACCCTTCCACGGCAGATCATGGAAGGTGATTGGCGGTAGATAAGTGCCAAGTCCTTATTGGCCCTGGAGAGCCAGACCTCAGGCCTAGTTTCAAATGGCTGGCCGTAGCCAAAATTAATGGGTGGAGCCCTGGGGCTGTATTAGATTGTGGGAGGAGCAAATCCTTTCCACCGGTAAGCTGGTGAAACAAAATTTGGGTAGTGTGTTCTGGGAGTGTATGGGGAATAGGGACTCGGGCCCGCATCAAAGTGGCTGAGGGCAGCCGTCGACATCTTGGCCTCAGTGTGGGTTTAAGGTATTGTGCACTTGAGTATTCATGTCCTCGGTAGATATCCACTTTGCCTCTTAGGGATAATAGAGTAGGGTATATGTTCATTTGATTTCAATATATGTGTTAAATTTATTTAATTTAAATAAAGTATTAAATTGGTTTTTGATTGTTTAGTAATCTCGGTCCATTATGTTATTAAAGTTTTGCAGAGCTTTTGCGGTATATATATGTGTGGTATTTGGAAGCCCCCATGTTCTCCTACATTTAATGGATATTAAAGTTGCCTTTGGATTTAAAAAAGCAAAGTAAATTAAACAAACTATTCCCAAGATTTATTACTGAAGTCCCTATTACCCGGGAGTTCCAAGATTACTGATTCTTTGCCTTCCTGGGGGATCGGTGATAGACACATTCAGGTATGGTTGGTCGGGAAGGTGGTGGCAGTGTCTAATGAGTTGTTAATTATTAATTATAAATTAATATCCCCTATTCTTGTTGTGTCCTCATTTAATATTCAGCTTATATTCGTGGCAGTCCAGTGAGGGGGGTCATACTGGACTGTAACAGTGTTAAGCTGGGGTATTGAGTGAAGAAGGAGGAGGGTAGGAAAGATTCATTAAAGGTAAGATTTAGTCGCCATTACAATGATTACCATATGATCATGTCATGTGGGGACATGATCACCACATTCAAGATTCTCAAAGGAATTGATAGGGTAGATAAAGACAGGCTATTTAAGACAAGGGGCACACGCACTAAGGGACACAGGTGGGAACTGAGTGCCCAAATGAGCCACAGAGATATTAGAAAGAACTTTTTTAGTGTCAGAGTGGTTGACAAATGGAATGTATTAGGAAGAGATGTGGTGGAGGCTGACTCCGTACACAGTTTCAAGTGTAGATATGATAGAGCCCAATAGGCTCAGAAACCTGTACATCAGTTGATTGACAGGTGAGAGGCGTGACCAAAGAACCGAAGCTCAACCCCCGCAAACACAACTAGATGAGTACAAATAGGTAAGTATACACACACACACACATACACACACGCACACACACAAGCAAACTCAGCCACTTTTTCCTCTTGCTTCGGTGAAAGCTGCTTTTGGAGAGGTTACCACGATCGCCCAGCTTTCTAAAACTGTAACGGGTCATAAATACACACACACACACACACACACACACACACACACACACACACACACACACACACACACATATACATACACACACACATACACACACACACACACACACACACACATACACACACACACACACACACACACACACACACACACACACACACACACACACACACACACACACACACACACACACACACAAGTGATGAAACTGAGAAAAGGGGAGAACAGATACACAGAGAATGACAAGGAGGTGTGTGAAGAACTCAACAGGAGATTCCAGGAGGTCTTCACAGAAGAACAAGGAGAAGCCCCTGCACTAAATGAGGCAAACCAAGCAACCTTGGAGGAATTTGACCTCTCCAGTGATGAGGTCAAAATGAATCTGTTGAAGCTGAACGTGACAAAGGCTGTTGGGCCTGACAGAATCTCACCGTGAATACTAAAAGAAGGTGCAGAGGCACTAAGTGTGAGAGGTGGGAGCAAAGAGCTGAAGCTCAACCCCCGCAAGCAAACAGGTTAGTACACACAGGTCCTCGCGACCG
>NW_025554760.1:0-12500 GCF_020424385.1 Procambarus clarkii | reverse complement strand
GGAGTCAGCCTCCACCACATCACTTCCTAATGCATTCCATTTGTCAACCACTCTGACACTAAAAAAGTTCTTTCTAATATCTCTGTGGCTCATTTGGGCACTCAGTTTCCACCTGTGTCCCCTAGTGCGTGTGCCCCATGTGTTAAATAGCCTGTCTTTATCAACTCTGTCTATTCCCTTGAGAATCTTGAATGTGGTGATCATGTCCCCCCTAACTCTTCTGTCTTCCAACGAAGTGAGGTTTAATTCCCGTAGCTCTCCTCGTAGCTCATACCTTTCAGCTCGGGTACTAGTCTGGTGGCAAACCTTTGAACCTTTTCCAGTTTACTCTTGTGCTTGATTAGACTAACATCTTTGTGACTCATCTGAGTTTCCAGCTTCCACCCATGTCCCCTAGTTATGTTACTATTCCGTGTGAACATTTCGTCTATGTCCACTCTGTCAATCCCCCTGAGTATTTTATACGTTCCTATCATGTCCCCCTTCTCCCTTCTTCTTTCTAGTGTCGCAAGGCACAGTTCCCTCAGGCGCTCCTCATACCCCATCCCTCGTAGCTCTGGGACGAGTCTCGTTGCAAACCTCTGAACCTTTTCCAGTTTCCTCATATGCTTCTTCAGATGGGGACTCCATGATGAGGCGGCATACTCTAAGACTGGCCTCACGTAGGCAGTGTAAAGCGCCCTAAATGCCTCCTTACTTAGGTTTCTGAATGATGTTCTAACTTTTGCCAGTGTTGAGTACGCTGCTGTCGTTATCCTATTTATATATGCTTCCGGAGATAGATTAGGTGTTACGTCCACCCCCAGGTCTCCTTCTCGCGTCGTCACAGGTAGGCTGTTCCCCTTTACTGTGTACTGTCCCTTTGGTCTCCTATCACCTAGTCCCATTTCCATAACTTTACATTTGTTCGTGTTGAACTCCAGTGGCCATTTCTCTGACCATCTCTGCAACCTGTTCAGGTCCTCTTGGAGGATCCTGCAATCCTCATCTGTCACAACTCTTCTCATCAACTTTGCGTTATCTGCGAACATCGACATGTAGGACTCTACTCCTGTAAACATGTTGTTAACATATATTAGAAATAGACGTGGTCCCAGCATCGATCCTTGTGGTACTCCACTCGTTACTGTTCGCCAGTCCGACTTCTCGCCCCTTACCGTAACTCTTTGGCTAGGTAGTTCCTTATCCATGCTAGGGCCTTTTCCCCCACCCCCGCCTGCCTCTTTAGTTTAAACAGCAGTCTCATGTGTGGTACTGTATCAAAGGTTTTTTTGGCAGGTGTGTGTGTGTGTGTGTGTGTGTGTGTGTGTGTGTGTGTGTGTGTGTGTGTGTGTGTGTGTGTGTGTGTGTGTGTGTGTGTGTGGAAAAAAAATTAGTTGGCAGTTAGTAACAGTTGATTCATTGTTACTTGAGAGGCGAAAGAGCAGAGCTCAACCACCGCAAGTACAACTAGGTGAATACAACTGGGTGAATACACACACACAAACACAGATGCCTAGATGCCCAGACCCCATTCGCCCCCCAGGCTCCCCCCATCCAGCCCCATTCGCCCACCAGACACCCCCCAGAATCCCCCCAGACCCTCAGAGAAAGGGCACCAGAGTTTCCAAGAAGAGTCTCAAGGTTTGGTATACCAATGCTGATGGGGTATCCAATAACGCAGAAGAGATAAAAGAAAGAATTAGTGAGGCAGATCCTGACATAGTTGCAATAGTGGAAACTAAAATAAGTGGCATAATCTCGGCTGCTATCTATCCAGCGGGGGGGGGGGAGGGGGGGTACCAGGTGATAAGAAAAGAAAAGACAGAGGCAGAGAGGGGGAGTGGCACTCCTAATAAAGCGGAAATGGAAGTTTGAAGACCTAGAAAATCGGGGTATCAATGACAGCACAAGCTCCATACATGGAACTCTGACAGCAGATGGGAAGAAGATTGTGATATTGATACTCTACAATCCCCCACCAAACAGTAGAAGGCCCAGGCAAGAGTATAATGACAACAACAAGGCATGTTTTGATGAACTGTAGAGGGAAGCAACTATAGCTCACAGAATGAGAGCGAAACTGCTGGTCATGTGGGACCTAAATCACGGAGAGATCAATTGAGACTCAAGGAATCCCCATGGCGGGGAAGATACGTGGCGAGCAAAGTTAGTAGACGTTATAGACATCGTCTATATATACATATATAACACATGAAGAAACTGGAAAAGATTCAGAAGTTTGCGACGAGGTTCGTCCCAGAGTTACGAGGGATGGGATATGAAGAGCGCCTGAAGGAACTGAAACTTACAACATTAGAAAAAAGAAGGGAAAGGGAGGATATGATAGGAACGTATAAAATACTCAGGGGGATTGACAAAGTGGAAATAGATGAAATGTTCACACGTAATATTAATAGAACGAGGAGACATGGGTCTCCTCACTGGAAACTCAGATGAGTCACAGAGATGTTAGGAAGTTTTCTTTTAGCGTGAGAGTAGTGGGAAAATGGAATGCACTTAAGGAGCAGGTTGTGTGAAAGCAAACTCTATTCATAATTTTAAAACTAGATATGATAGGGAAATGAAACAAGAGTCATTGTTGTAAACAACCGATGGCTAGAAAGGCGGAATTTATGTTTTCCGCCTTCACCGGGGATCGAACTCAGAACCTCAAGACTACGAATCCAAAGCGCTGTCCACTCGGCTCTCAAACCCCATGTGTGTGTGTGTGTGTGTGTGTGTGTGTGTGTGTGTGTGTGTGTGTGTGTGTGTGTGTGTGTGTGTGTATGCGTGTTTGTGCGCGCCCAATCGTGTATACATCAACATCAATAAAAGAGTGTTTTTTTTTCAAAATAGGAGGGAAGATACTTCGGGCAACCCTCACCCAACTTTTCAAGATGAGACGTAGAGGTATGGGAGTATCATAGACCAGTCAGTGTCGGCCCCAGTACCACCCATTAAGAAATATAGGCACCTATAACGACCCTAGCGATTTTGTAGAAGTTTATAATCGGGGATTTGTTTTTAGGAGAGCGTTTTTTAGTAGTTACCATCGATATATAATATTACATTTTCTGAGAAAGAGGGAGAGAGGAAAGTAATCCGAGGGTGAGGGGCGAGAGGGAAATAGCGTGGCAACAGGGATAAAGATGGAGAGAGCAGAAGAGGCAAGAGATGGGATGGGGAGAGAAATAGTAGGAGAGATGAGGGGGGGGGGCTGCGTTGTGGGATATTGGTGAGAGGGGAGGAATAAAGGGGAAGATTGGTGAGAGGAGAAGGGTGGGTTAAGGGAAGAAAGGGGTGTGATGAAGATTGGAAGAGAGACCCGGGCACTGCCGGGTACCCCCATCACTTCCTCCAATAAGACAAGTGGGCCGAGACCAACTGCCCTGCCACTAATAACAATTACAAGAACAACACAAACATATTAACTAATACACCAACAGCAAGAGCAACAACAACAATGACAGCAAGGGCACTCAGAACAAATCATATGCATAACAACACTAAACCATTCCTGATAATGGAGTTATATAATTAGGCCGGTCACTAAATATATGTATACAAGTAAATTATGAGGAACACAGAGAGGCTGCCAGCCTCCCTCGCCGCCTCTGATTTATGGCAGCTTAAATGTTTCATGTAAGCTTCGTTGCCCACTACGGCAACATGTCTTATCTGTGTCAGTTTATTATTTACAGCGTTAATGTGTTGGCAGCTCTTGTACCAGTAGCTCAGCTCTCTTACTAGGAGCGTACACTCATTTACTGGCGGTGTGAATGTTTTGACAGTTCTCGTGGCCGTTGTAACTGAGGCATACATAGACGCCGCTTGTCGCTTCCTGGTGTGCAGCGACCTCGTCCCCTGGGGGCGCTGGGCACCTTCCTCCGCACCAGTCATGGTGGGCGTGCTGGATGCGAACACTTCTTAACCCCCTCCCCCCCCTCCCACACACACACACACACACACACACACGTGCATGCTGACGCAAGCTCTCCGTTACTGCTTAAACACTGGGTCTTGGGGGCAACCCTGGAAGGTTGCTATGAGAAGACTGCTCAGTAAAACCACCCTTCATGGTTGCTATTGAACCCATGAGGCTACCCTGGAAGGTTGCTACAGCATCACTGGTCCATTAGGCTACCCTGGAAGGTTGCTACAGCAACACTGGTCCATGAGGCTACCCTGGAAGGTTGCTACAGCAACACTGGTCCATTAGGCTACCCTGGAAGGTTGCTACAGCAACACTGGTCCATTAGGCTACCCTGGAAGGTTGCTACAGCAACACTGGTCCATGAGGCTACCCTGGAAGGTTGCTACAGCAACACTGGTCCATTAGGCTACCCTGGAAGGTTGCTACAGCAACACTGGTCCATGAGGCTACCCTGGAAGGTTGCTACAGCAACACTGGTCCATTAGGCTACCCTGGAAGGTTGCTACAGCAACACTGGTCCATTAGGCTACCCTGGAAGGTTGCTACAGCAACACTGGTCCATTAGGCTACCCTGGAAGGTTACTACAGCAACACTGGTCCATGAGGGTACCCTGGAAGGTTGCTACAGCAACACTGGTCCATGAGGGTACCCTGGAAGGTTGCTACACATATTCTGAACTCAGGGGCTAACGTGGGTAAACACTTTGAGTAAACTCAGCATGCCAACACTGGGATGACAGATAGTGATGTGTGTGTGTGGCAAGTCGGAGAGGTGAGCGGGGCTCAGACTACTCATCACTGCAGGTCTGGCAACTGGAAGATGAAGGCTCAGATGAGCCGGACGGATGTAACAACCGCTTCATTATGAGGTTGTTGTGAGATGCATGTGGCATGACTTAGATAACTAGTTTAGATAATCAGCATATGGGGAGACAAATGGCAAGTGAATACACTAAAACACATACATGCATACACATAGGTTCTCGCGGCTGAATAGACAGCGCTCGGGAGTCGTAGTCCTAAAGGACCCTAGTTCGATTCCCGGCAGAGGCAGAAACAAATTGGCAGTTTCTTTCACTTGATGCCCCTATAAATGCCCCTATCACTTAGCTGAAAATTGGTATCTGGGTGTTAGACAGCTGATGGAGATGAGTGAGTGTGAGTGTAAGGGTATGATATGTACTAGATATAATAGAGACAAAATACCCCGGTTAGAAAGGCGGGGAACAAGAGCTCACAGCTCGATTCTTCAGGCACAAAGAGTAAATACAAATGGTAAACACATGCATACCAACACACTTCATAAAACTACAGGAAGATCTTAACAAAATGCAGGAGTTGGCTATAGGAGTTCAACCCGAACACGTGTAAAGTAATGATGGTGAGAAATGGAGACACGAGACCAGAAAGAATCTACAAAATAAGGAGAAGACAGTTACAGGAATTGGAATAAAATATAGTTGGAAGTGGACATATTTTAGTGCTAACACCATAGTCATTAAAACAGAACAGCTCCACAGCATATGGGAAGCTAGTAACCATCTGAACGATATTTAAAAACCTAAATAAGGACTCTCAAGAAAATCTGAACAACCTATGTAAGATCAATAATAGAATATGCAGCACCGGCATGGAAACTGAACCTTGTGAAGGACAAAACCAAACTACAAAAGTGAAGAGATTAACAACAAGATTAGTGCCAGAACTAAAAGGGGTAAAACTACGAGGGTAGATTAAGGGATCTGAACCTCACAATTCTATTGGAGAAAATGAACTGAGGGGCTATGATCATTACGTACAAGATACTGAGGGTGACAAGGTGGACAAAAGAGCCTCTTTACATTGAGATTTTATATAGTACAAGAGGACATAAGTAGAATCTGGCAACGTAAATGAATCGATGAATCGTGAAATGTTTATTAATGTTTATTAATGTTGCAATTGTACTCGCAATTCATTTCGCATTTCGTTCCTTCGTGTGCAACACTCCTCGTCTCCTGGGCTCCCTCACCCGCTGTGCAAGTGGGCTGCAAATATTGCATTTTAATGCACAGTATTAATTGAAGACTTCGGGTGGTCCGGACCCGAGGCCACTCAAGCTGCTGGGGTTATTATCTTTAGAAGAGCTCGGTTTAACGAGGTTGTCTTCTCCTCTAAGGCTCTGTTTAACGAGGTTGTCTTCTCCTCTGAGGCTCTCTTTAAATTTAACGAGGTTGTCTCATTCTCTGAGGCTCCCTTTAACGAGGTTGTCTCCTTTTTTGAGGCTTTGTTTAACGAGGTTGTCTCCTTCTTTGAGGCTCTGTTTAACGAGGTTGTCTTCTCCTCTGAGGCTCTCTTTAACGAGGTTGTCTCCTACTCTGAGGCTCTGTATAACGAGGTTGTCTTCTCCTCTGAGGCTCTGTTTAACGAGGTTGTCTCCTTCTCTGAGGCTCTGTTTAACGAGGTTGTCTTCTTCTCTGAGGCTCTGTTTAACGAGGTTGTCTCCTTCTCTGAGGCTCTGTTTAACGAGGTTGTCTTCTCCTCTGAGGCTCTGTTTAACGAGGTTGTCTCCTTTTCTGAGGTTCTGTTTAACGAGGTTGTCTTCTCCTCTGAGGCTCTGTTTAACGAGGTTGTCTCCTACTCTGAGGCTCTGTTTAACGAGGTTGTCTTCTCCTCTGAGGCTCTGTTTAACGAGGTTGTCTTCTCTTCTGAGGCTCTGTTTAACGAGGTTGTCTTCTCCTCAGAGGCTCTGTTTAACGAGGTTGTCTTCTCCTCAAAGGCTCTGTTTAACGAGGTTGTCTTCTCTTCTGAGCCTCCGTTTAACGAGGTTGTCTCCTTGCCTAAGGTTCTGTTTAAAGAGGTTACTTTTCGTTGTCTGTTGTTCTGTTTAACATTCGTGTTGTGCCACAGTCACTGTTGTTCAGCAGTCATGGGCCACAGTCACTGTTGTTCAGCAGTCATGGGCCACAGTCACTGTTGTTCAACAGTCATGGGCCACAGTCACTGTTGTTCAGCAGTCATGGGCCACAGTCACTGTTGTTCAACAGTCATGGGCCACAGTCACTGTTGTTCAACAGTCATGGCCACAGTCACTGTTGTTCAACAGTCATGGGCCACAGTCACTGTTGTTCAACAGTCATGGGCCACAGTCACTGTTGTTCAACAGTCATGGGCCACAGTCACTGTTGTTCAACAGTCATGGCCACAGTCACTGTTGTTCAACAGTCATGGGCCACAGTCACTGTTGTTCAACAGTCATGGGCCACAGTCACTGTTGTTCAACAGTCATGGGCCACAGTCACTGTTGTTCAACAGTCATGGGCCACAGTCACTGTTGTTCAACAGTCATGTGCCACGGTTACTGTTGTTCAACACTCATGTGCCACAGTCACTGTTGTTCAACAGTCATGGGCCACAGTCACTGTTGTTCAACAGTCATGTGCCACAGTCACTGTTGTTCAACAGTCATGTGCCACAGTCACTGTTTTTCAACACTCAAGACCACAGTCACTGTTGTTCAACACTCAAGGCCACAGTCACTGTTGTTCAACACTCGTGTGCCACAGTCACTGTTGTTCAACAGTCATGTGCCACAGTCACTGTTGTTCAACACTCAAGACCACAGTCACTGTTGTTCAACACTCAAGGCCACAGTCACTGTTGTTCAACACTCGTGTGCCACAGTCACTGTTGTTCAACAGTCATGTGCCACAGTCACTGTTGTTCAACAGTCATTTGCCACAGTCACCGTTGTTCAACAGTCATGGGCCACAGTCACTGTTGTTCAACAGTCATGGGCCACAGTCACTGTTGTTCAACAGTCATGTGCCACAGTCACTGTTGTTCAACAGTCATGGGCCACAATCACTGTTGTTCAACAGTCATGTGCCACAGTCACTGTTGTTCAACAGTCATGGGCCACAGTCACTGTTGTTCAACATTCATGTGCCACAGTCACTGTTGTTCAACACTCAAGTGCCACAGTCACTGTTGTTCAACACTCAAGACCACAGTCACTGTTGTTCAACATTCAAGGTCACAGTCACTGTTGTTCAACACTCAAGGCCACAGTCACTGTTGTTCAACACTCGTGTGCCACAGTCACTGTTGTTCAACAGTCATGTGCCACAGTCACTGTTGTTCAACACTCATGTGCCACAGTCACTGTTGTTCAACAGTCATGTGCCAGTCACTGTTGCTCAACAGTCATGTGCCACAGTGACTGTTGTTCAACAGTCATGTGCCACAGTCACTGTTGTTCAACAGTCATGTGCCAGTCACTGTTGTTCAACAGTCATGTGCCACAGTCATTGTTGTTCAACAGTCATGGGCCACAGTCACTGTTGTTCAACACTCATGTGCCACAGTCACTGTTGTTCAACAGTCACTATTGTTCAACAGTCATGTGCCACAGTCACTGTTGTTCAACACTCATGTGCCACAGTCACTGTTGTTCAACACTCATGTGCCACAGTCACTGTTGTTCAACACTCATGTGCCACAGTCACTGTTGTTCAACAGTCATGTGCCACAGTCACTGTTGTTCAACACTGAAGTGCCAGTCACTGTTGTTCAACACTCAAGTGCCAGTCACTGTTGTTCAACTCTCATGTGCCACAGTCACTGTTGTTCAACACTCATGTGCCAGTCACTGTTGTTCAACAGTTATGGGCCACAGTCACTGTTGTTCAATACTCATGTGCCACAGTCACTGTTGTTCAACACTCGTGTGCCACAGTCACTGTTGTTCAATACGCATGGGCCACAGTCACTGTCGTTCAACACTCAATGGTCACAGTCACTGTTGTTCAACGCATGTGCCACAGTCACTATTGTTCAACACTCAATGGCCACAGTCACTGTTGTTCAACAGTTATGGGTCACAGTCACTGTTGTTCAACACGTGTGCAACAGTCACTTCCGCAGATCACTGTCCAGATAATTGCACTGAGGGTGAAGGTCTCCTGCAGTGCTAAAGAACCAAACCTTCCATTACCGTGTTCCATCCTGCACTGCTTCGAATATAAACATTATATAATACAAAACACTTCTTCAATATCAATAAACATATCACTATTGAATGAAACACCTGACCCCTGATTCTGGATAGTGAATGAAACACCTGACCCCTGATTCTGGATAGTGAATGAAACACCTGACCCCTGATTCTGGATAGTGAATGAAACACCTGACCCCTGATTCTGGATAGTGAATGAAACACCTGATCCCCTGATTCTGGATAGTGAATGAAAACCTGACCCCTGATTCTGGATAGTGAATGAAACACCTGACCCCTGATTCTGGATAGTGAATGAAACACCTGACCCCTGATTCTGGATAGTGAATGAAACACCTGACCCCTGATTCTGGATAGTGAATGAACACCTGACCCCTGATTCTGGATAGTGAATGAAACACCTGACCCCTGATTCTGGATAGTGAATGAAACACCTGACCCCTGATTCTGGATAGTGAATGAAACACCTGACCCCTGATTCTGGATAGTGAATGAAACACCTGACCCCTGATTCTGGATAGTGAATGAAACACCTGACCCCTGATTCTGGATAGTGAATGAAACACCTGACCCCTGATTCTGGATAGTGAATGAAACACCTGACCCCTGATTCTGGATAGTGAATGAAACACCTGACCCCTGATCTGGATAGTGAATGAAACACCTGACCCCTGATTCTGGATAGTGAATGAAACACCTGACCCCTGATTCTGGATAGTGAATGAAACACCTGACCCCTGATTCTGGATAGTGAATGAAACACCTGACCCCTGATTCTGGATAGTGAATGAAACACCTGACCCCTGATCTGGATAGTGAATGAAACACCTGACCCCTGATTCTGGATAGTGAATGAAACACCTGACCCCTGATCTGGATAGTGAATGAAACACCTGACCCCTGATTCTGGATAGTGAATGAAACACCTGACCCCTGATTCTGGATAGTGAATGAAACACCTGACCCTGATTCTGGATAGTGAATGAAACACCTGACCCCTGATTCTGGATAGTGAATGAAACACCTGACCCCTGATTCTGGATAGTGAATGAAACACCTGACCCCTGATTCTGGATAGTGAATGAAACACCTGACCCCTGATTCTGGATAGTGAATGAAACACCTGACCCTGATTCTGGATAGTGAATGAAACACCTGACCCCTGATTCTGGATAGTGAATGAAACACCTGACCCCTGATTCTGGATAGTGAATGAAACAACCTGACCCTGATTCTGGATAGTGAATGAAACACCTGACCCCTGATTCTGGATAGTGAATGAAACACCTGACCCCTGATTCTGGATAGTGAATGAAACACCTGACCCCTGATTCTGGATAGTGAATGAAACACCTGACCCCTGATTCTGGATAGTGAATGAAACACCTGACCCCTGATTCTGGATAGTGAATGAAACACCTGACCCCTGATTCTGGATAGTGAATGAAACACCTGACCCCTGATTCTGGATAGTGAATGAAACACCTGACCCCTGATTCTGGATAGTGAATGAAACACCTGACCCCTGATTCTGGATAGTGAATGAAACACCTGACCCCTGATTCTGGATAGTGAATGAAAACACCTGACCCCTGATTCTGGATAGTGAATGAAACACCTGACCCCTGATTCTGGATAGTGAATGAAACACCTGACCCCTGATTCTGGATAGTGAATGAAACACCTGACCCCTGATTCTGGATAGTGAATGAAACACCTGACCCCTGATTCTGGATAGTGAATGAAACATCGTTCATTCACTATCCTTAAACAACAATAAACAACTCCACTTCTGCTTGACGTGTATGTTGACACCATAACTATTTAATCTGATTTCGTATTTGTAAATAACATTCAAATTCTTATTTTGTGTGTGGTGGAGGTAGTGTTTGTTCTGTAATATACACACCATACATAGGAGGACATACTAATATACACACCATACATAGGAGGACATACTAATATACACACCATACATAGGAGGACATACTAATATACACACCATACATAGGAGGACATACTAATATACACACCATACATAGGAGGACATACTAATATACACACCATACATAGGAGGACATACTAATATACCCACCATACATAGGAGGACATACTAATATACACACCATACATAGGAGGACATACTAATATACACACCATACATAGGAGGACATACTAATATACACACCATACATAGGAGGACATACTAATATACACACCATACATAGGAGGACACATACTTATATACACACCATACACTGGAGGACACATACTTATATACACACCATACACTGGAGGACACATACTTATATACACACCATACACTGGAGGACACATACTTATATACACACCATACACTGGAGGACACATACTTATATACACACCATACACTGGAGGACACATACTTATATACACACCATACACTGGAGGACACACACTTATATACACACCATACACTGGAGGACACACACTTATATACACACCATACACTGGAGGACACATACTAATATACACACCATACACTGGAGGACACATACTAATATACACACCATACACTGGAGGACACATACTAATATACACACCATACACTGGAGGACACATACTAATATACACACCATACACTGGAGGACACATACTAATATACACACCATACACTGGAGGACACATACTTATATACACACCATACACTGGAGGACACATACTAATATACACACCATACACTGGAGGACACATACTTATATACACACCATACACTGGAGGACACATACTTATATACACACCATACACTGGAGGACACATACTTATATACACACCATACACTGGAGGACACATACTTATATACACACCATACACTGGAGGACACATACTTATATACACACCATACACTGGAGGACACACACTTATATACACACCATACACTGGAGGACACACACTTATATACACACCATACACTGGAGGACACATACTAATATACACACCATACACTGGAGGACACATACTAATATACACACCATACACTGGAGGACACATACTAATATACACACCATACACTGGAGGACACATACTAATATACACACCATACACTGGAGGACACATACTAATATACACACCATACACTGGAGGACACATACTTATATACACACCATACATAGGAGGACACATACTTATATACACACCATACACTGGAGGACACATACTTATATACACACCACACACTGCAGGACACATACTAATATACACACCACACACTGGAGGACACATACTAATATACACACCATACACTGGAAGACACATACTAATATACACACCATACACTGGAGGACACATACTAATATACACACCATACACTGGAGGACACACACTTATATACACACCATACACTGGAGGACACATACTAATATACACACCATACACTGGAGGACACATACTAATATACACACCATACACTGGAGGACACATACTAATATACACACCATACACTGGAGGACATACTAATATACACACCATACACTGGAGGACACATACTAATATACACATCATACACTGGAGGACACATACTAATATACACACCATACACTGGAGGACACA
>NW_025554759.1:25000-54926 GCF_020424385.1 Procambarus clarkii | reverse complement strand
CGCTTCTGACTTAAAGAGACCGGTGTCCCAGCAACTACGTACCGGGCAACGGATTCCAGTGTCTCAACAGGAGAAGCCGAACGAGAGCACACACGACGGCCGTTAGGAGAGCGATGGACATCCGCCCGCACCGACAGGCAGTGGGGAGAGCCGATAGATGGAGGAAGAGGATGGGAAGGAGGATCGGAGGGGGACGAGGAAGAAGACACAGAAGACACGACAGACCGGGTAGAAGGAAGGGGAACCCCAGACAGAGGACCAGGAGGAGGATCCTTCGGGAGAGAACCCAAAGGAACAGAGGAGGGGGCAGTGGGCGCATCAGGGTCCAAGGCCCGGAAACGGTTGTGAGTCTGATGAAGGCGGGAAGGACGAGGAGAGGAAGAGCGCAACACGCGAGCAGAAGAGATATTAGCATAAGGCGGGAGCCGGCGAACCTGGCGCCTCGCCTCAGGAAAAGATAAACGCTCCCGGTGCTTCAGGTTGAGGACAGCTGCCTCAAGCTTGTAATGGACACACGCACGGGAGAAGGTAGGATGGGCCTCACCGCAGTTGAGGCAACGAGCCTGGGGAGAAGTGCACTCCGACTTAGAGTGACCTTCGCCACCACACAAAGGACAGAGAGAGACAGTCCCGGAGCAGCGGAGGGCACCATGCCCAAACCTCCAGCACTTGTTGCAGAGCCGAGGAGAAGGAATGTACTCCTGGACAGAGCACCTGGCACCAGCAAGAATGACAGAGGGTGGAAGGGTCCTACCATCAAAGGTAATCTTCACAACCCGGAGGGGTTGACGGCGACTACCACGAGGGGGACGAGTAAACGTGTCCACCTGGAGAATAGAATGGCCTGGGCAGCGAGGATATGTCGAATATCGTCGTGGCAGTCGCGTAGGTCCCGAACACCGGTTGCAACATGGGCAGGAGCAAAATAGTGCCAACAATGGCATTCAACTGAGCGTTCTTCGAGACCCGAACGGGGGTCTCGCCAAGGCAGGATAAGGCAGCCAAGCGGGAAGCAGCATCCTGAGAAGGAGCAGCAACGACACGTGTACCGAGACGAGTGGGGTTGAAAGTAATGGAGGCATCCACGGAATCAATGAGATGTCGATGAAGGGAGAAATCGTCAGGAGGCGCAGAATCAAGAGGGAGGAGATCAAAATATTTGGCCCACGAAGCGGGACCAAACAAGGCTTGATAGGTAGCAGAACTGGAAGGAATCGAGAGAGGGCGGCCGTGACGAGGACGGCGGTGAGAACCCCCAGAGAGAGAGGGGTTAAAAGGCGCAGTAGTTACAACTAGAGAAGGAGCCGCGCCAGGGGACGAGGTAGTCACCACTGAGGGCTTGGGGCTCGACCCAACCACAGAGGAGGGAGGGGAGCCAGGGGAAGGAGTCAGAGAGGCCAAAGGAGGAGCAAGGTCGGGGCCCAATGCAGCGGAGGCTACAGAGCCCGGTCTTCCAATACGGACCGACTCGGGGGCTTGGTCGCCCACCCCACGAGCCTGAGAAGGTAAGCCAGAAGCAGCCAAAACAGGGGTTATCATCTTGACGAAAAGAAGAATTCACTCACGAATGTGCCCCCACACCCACTATGGAGCCACAATTAGAGACAGGACACCCAACAAGAAGCTATCGCCGATCTTGTCGGGGCCTCCTAGGGGTACGTCGTGAGTATACGCCCACAAACGCCACCTTAAGAAACCGACAGTCCGTCGAGATCGGGTTCAGTGACGAAGTGGGGATTGACAATAAAAGGTTCCCCTCGCTCTCGACGTCGGGTACTGCAGTTCTACGGGTGCATGAGTATGCCTCCTCAAGCACCCGGGCGTCAAAATAGAAGAAGTCCATGGAAGAACCAGAACGAGCAAAAGGTCGGCAGGAAACGGCAAGCAGATAGGAGAAGAGGGGGGAGAAAAACGAAACAGAAGGAAAAGGAAAAGGTGCCCAGCAGAATTGGAGAGGACGGCAGCAGGAGCACAAGGCTAGAAAAGGACAGAGGACTGTCCTAAGGAGCATCACACTACGGCAGCCGCCCACGATTATATGTCACAAGAAAGATAGAAATATAAGCTTCATTCTAAATACCTTACCATGGGCATATTTAAATTTAAAGCGAAGATACGTGTACTTTATAATAGCCGAGCTTTAACCCCGGACAGATTGATCGACCGAGCACTCTCTCTCAGAACAATGTTTATTTCACGTGAATTCGTTAATAAACATATGTTTTATATGTCTCAAGAAAGGCAGACATATAAGCTTCACTTTAAACACTTTACCATGGACATATTTAAAGTTCTAATGAAGATACATGTATTTAAAAATTACGGAGCTCCCACCCCGTACAGACTGAATGACAGAGCAACTCTCTCAGATCAATGTTTATTTCACGTAAATTCGTTAATAAACACAAATGTTTTATGTCTTAAGCAAGATAGAAATAAGAGCTTCATTTTAAATACATTACAATAGACATATTTATAGCTCAAGTGAAGATACATATGTTTTTATAGTAGCGCTCAGTAGCTTGTCAGGCATGGAGTGCAGAAGCCTACGCACTTGCCGATATATTGTATAATTAACAAAGATACGCTAATAAAGCCTAAAATCTTATATGCCTCCAGAAAGATCGAGATATGAACATTATTATGATTTCACCAAATGAAATATATCATGTTCGAGAACAAAGATATATCAATTTTAAATGAAGTTTCGACTCTTGCTCGGACGAGAGAGAGAGAGCGACTCTCGCCCCATCTATTGGAGATTCTGTCCACTAAATTATAATGTTAACAAGTAGAATACGTATTTTAATAAAATCTAACATAACTAGCCAGAAAACATTTAACATTTATTAAAAAAATATATGTTTGGAAGTTAAATCGACTTCATAGGACAATTGTTTTGTTATATCAACCAATATATCTTTGTTATATTGTTTTTGTTATATCAACCAATCCTTGTAAAAATTTATTGTATGTATGTACCTTACCTAAATAAAATTGTATTGTATTGTATTGTATATATACTCGTTATTCGGTGACATGCGTTCGCTACTTAAACTACCATGTACTGTACTTATGTAAAATCTCCCATGTCTCTTCGCTCATCTCACCGAACCCTACAGGCTCTTTGATATATTGTTAATTAATTGAGCTTCACAAATAAAGCTTATAATTGTATATGTTATCAAAAAGGCAGAGCTTATTTTAGTTCATTTATTATGCACCCCATACCCATCCTATGAGCGATAGTGGAGTGTTACAGAGGCACATAATGGGCTCAGGGACTGAGCCCCACAATTCATATAGCCAAGCAAGTTATAATCTTGATAAGCTAGTTACAAAAGTCAATGCACATTGTCATATCAACAATGGGCTCGAGTCCGACCACAAGTACAGTTTATAATTTAAGCAACTGACATATATGGAGGGCTAGTGTCACAATTGATATGTTTATCCTACACATAACCCCCTCTCCCCCATCCAATGGGCAGCGGTGGATAGGTTACAATCAAGTCGTTTTTTGCGTTTTATTCAGAGATTAGATCTTATTGGGTGAGGAAAGATATTCATATTTTAAAGAAGGCTTCTTGGCTGATGCTCTCCATTGATGGAAAATATACAACCTTTTGAAAATCAATGTTAGTTTGATCTAGATATTGTAATTAACAAAAGTATTTATGTCATCTGAAAGGTAGAAATATAGGCTACATTTAAAATCCTTTGTCATAAATATAACTGAAGTGAAAACGAAGATATATGCGTTTGATAGTTACTTGATGGCTAGCTCTGAGAGTGTGAAGCCCTGCACACCAGCCAATAAATTGTATAATTAGTTTCCATATATTTTAATTAATCTTAAAAATCTATATGTCAGAAGAAAGGAAGATGTAGCCGTTAATGTGACAACATTTAAAAATATATATATCTTAAGTTAAATAAATAATACCACCTTATCGCCGGTGTCCGGACACATGAAAATTACCTAGGTATCAGTATCCAGCCAGGCGGGGATCACAGGCTGCACAATACTGATAAATTATGTAATGCACTACTTGTGGTCCATCTCGAACCCATTTATGATGTGACGACTTATAGTGAATTTTGTAACTAGCTCATTAAGATTGTATCTTGCTTAGCTAAATGAATTGTGGGGTTCGGTCCATTCATTTTCTTTCTTTATTATGCACCCCATAATACACATCCCGTGGGCGGTGGTGTAAAGGATTACAGAGGCACATAATCGGTTCAGGAACTGAACCCTCTAGTTCGTTTAGCTAAGCAAATAACAATCTTTTGAAGCTAGTTACAAAATTATTAATGTACACATACTTATGCATACATGTACATATTCATACGTATACATATATACATACACATACATATTTTATCACCACCACAAATACACACATCAGTAATCTTTTGTGTCACAAGTGATTCAACAAGAGGCTCACAACAGTCACTATACAAGGCACTTTACATTTATGGTGAGTCACACAGTTACTAGTCTTGCTACACACCCACCCAACTGGGCGGCAGCTTTACAGTCATGTGCTCCACACCCACCCAACTGGGCGGCAGCTTTACAGTCATGTGCTCCACACCCACCCAACTGGGCGGCAGCTTTACAGTCATGTGCTCCACACCCACCCAACTGGGCGGCAGCTTTACAGTCATGTGCTCCACACCCACCCAACTGGGCGGCAGCTTTACAGTCATGTGCTCCACACGCACCCAACTGGGCGGCAGCTTTACAGTCATGTGTATGCATTACCTACAGTAAGCAAATTTGGATACTTCGCTAAGATTTCGGGCAGCACATCATTATGAATGAAGTACTTACACATTTCATGGACACTATTGATGTTGTTATCTTTAAATTCCGCGATTTTTTCACATTCCATTATATAATGACGCAAAGTATGCGAATAGTTCTGCTGACAGAGTTTACATTTAGTCAAATCTACATCATCAGATGTTACAAACTCCCAGAGGTACTTGTAGCTGAGCCTAAACCTAGCAGTGGTAACATCTAGAAGTCTGCTAACATTATTGGATGACCCATAGACGAGCGATTCATCAAAGTTTATACAATATTGTGAAATTGAGAGTCAGTGTAGTAACATAAATTGGTAAATCATAAATATTGTAAGTTAAGAATCTGATGCATGTGTGTGTGTGTGGGGGGGGGGGGGCGGGGGTTATACCCTTGGTAAGCGAGAGTGGAAAGTAACCTTAGACGTACTGCGGTCAATGTGGGGGAAGGGGGGAGTTGTAGGGAGGGTGGAAGAGTCAAATCCACCCTCCAACATCTGGACATAGTACCAGCAGCCTCCACAACACTCCATCAGCCTCCAACTGAAGCTTGTAGATGCCTCATCTAACCTCACTTATGTCACACATTAACCTACAGTTCCTGTGATATTTAAACTCCTCATCACAGTGGCGACAAGAGCAGCTGCTGGCTTGTGAAAGGGGCCCACGCCATCTCCGTCCCGGTTTATATAACCTCGGGTCAATGCGCGCGCAGCTTGGTGCGGTTAAAGTCAGCTTCCAGACATACGTTTTCTTCCACTCAGAAAACCCACCGTTTTTGGGAAACAGTGTTCTTTATGCTGACTGGACGTGTATGTATGTATGTATGTATGTATGTATGTATGTATGTATGTATGTATGTATGTATGTATGTATGTATGTATGTATGTATGTATGTATGCATGTATGTATGTATGTATGTATGTATGTATGGATGTATGTATGTATGTATGTATGTATGTATGTATGTATGTATGTATGTATGTATGTATGTATGCATGCATGCATGTATGTATGTATGTATATATGTATGTATGTATGTATGTATGTATGTATGTATGTATGTATGTATGTATGTATGTATGTATGTATGTATGTATGTATGCATGTATGAATGGATAGATGGATGGATGTATGTATGTACGCATGCATGCATGTATGTATGTATGCACGTATGTATGTATGTATGTATGTATGTATGTATGTATGTATGTATGTATGTATGTATGTATGTATGTATGTATGTATGTATGTATGTATGTATGTATGTATGTATGTATGTATGTATGTATGTATGTATGGATAGATGGATGGATGTATGTATGTACGCATGCATGTATGTATGTATGTATGTATGTATGTATGTATGTATGTATGTATGTATTTATATACGCATGTATATACGCATGTATTTATATACGCATGTATGTATGTATGTATGTATGTATGTACTCACCTAATTGTACTCACCTAATTGTGCTTGCGGGGTTGAGCTTTGGCTCTTTGGTCCCGCCTCTCAACTGTCAATCAACTGGTGTACAGATTCCTGAGCCTACTGGGCTCTATCATATCTACATTTGAAACTGTGTATGGAGTCAGCCTCCACCACATCACTTCCTAGTGCATTCCATTTATTAACTACTCTGACACTGAAAAAATTCTTTCTAACGTCTCTGTGTACTAAGTCACATCTGTGTACTGTACATCTGGGTACTAAGTTTCCACCTGTGTCCCCTTGTTCGTGTCCCCACCCGTGCTGAAGAGTTTGTCTTTGTCCACCCTGTCAATTCCCCTGAGAATTTTGTAGGTGGTTATCATGTCTCCCCTTACTCTTCTGTTTTCCAGGGATGTGAGGTTCAGCTCCTTTAGCCTTTCCTCGTAGCTCAATCCTCTCAGTTCCGGGACGAGCCTGGTGGCATACCGCTGAATCTTCTCTAACTTTGTCTTGTGTTTAACTAGGTATGGACTCCAGGCTGGAGCTGCATACTCCAGGATTGGTCTTACATAAGTGGTATACAGGGTTCTGAAAGATTCCTTACACAAGTTTCTGAAGGCAGTTCTTATGTTGGCCAGTCTAGTATATGCCGCTGATGATATTCTTTTGATGTGGGCCTCTGGGGACAGGTTCGGTGTGATATCAACCCCCAGATCCTTCTCTCTATTTGATTCTTGCAGGATTTCCCCTCCCAGATGATACCTTGTGTTCAGCCTTCTGCTCCCTTCGCCTAATTTCATCACCTTACACTTTCCAGAGTTGAACTTCAGCAGCCATTTTCTAGACCATTCCTCCAGTTTATCCAGGTCATCCTGTAGTCTCTGTCTATCTTCATCCGTCTTGATTCTTCTCATAATTTTTGCATCATCAGCAAACATCGAGAGAAATGAGTCTATACCCTCTGGAAGATCGTTCACATATATTAGAAACAGGATGGGTCCAAGTACTGAGCCCTGTGGGACTCCGCTGGTGACATCTCGCCACTCTGATGTCTTCCCCCTCACAGTTACTCGCTGTTTCCTGTTGCTTAAGTACTCCCTTATCCACTGGAGCACCTTCCCTTTTACTCCTGCCTGTTGCTCCAACTTTTTTAACAGCCTTTTATGGGGTACTGTGTCAAAGGCTTTTTGGCAATCCAGGAAAATGCAGTCGGCCCACCCTTCTCTTTCCTGCCTAATTTTCGTTGCCTGGTCATAAAATTCTATTAAACCTGTGAGGCACGATCTACCATCTCTGAACCCATGTTGGTGGTGCGTTACAAAGTTATTTCCCTCCAGATGCTCTACGAGCCTTTTCCTCACGATCTTCTCTAGCACCTTGCATGGTATACAAGTTAAGGAAACTGGCCTGTAACTCAGTGCCTCTTGCCTGTCACCCTTTTTTT
Organism: Procambarus clarkii; assembly: GCF_020424385.1. NCBI lineage: Eukaryota > Metazoa > Arthropoda > Malacostraca > Decapoda > Cambaridae > Procambarus > Procambarus clarkii. Next base: position 47,235 of record NW_025554759.1, on the reverse strand, counting down.
ATATTGGGACCACGTTAGCTGTCTTCCAACTTTCTGGTAAGTCTCCTGTTTCCAGTGACCTGTTATACACCATAGAGAGTGGCACACTTAGTGCTTCTGCACCTTCCTTTAGTATCCATGGTGAGATTCTATCAGGCCCAACAGCCTTTGTCACATCTAGCTCCAGGAGACACCTTTTGACCTCATCACTGGTGAGGTCAAATTCCTCCAAGGTTGCTTGGTTTGCCACCTCCTCATTTAGTGCAGGGGCTTCTCCTTGTTCTATTGTGAAGACCTCCTGGAATCTCTTGTTGAGTTCTTCACACACCTCCTTGTCATTCTCTGTGTATCTGTTCTCCCCTTTCCGCAGCTTCATCACTTGTTCCTTCACTGCTGTTTTCCTCCTGATATGGCTGTGGAGCAGCTTTGGTTGGGTCTTGGCTTTACTCGCTGTAACAAACTAGGCTGTTGTAAGAATTATTCCAGAAGGTTCCAGAAGTTAGAGTAGGGACCTGACCTCTCAACAACGCCCAGGACCCCAGGGGAATTCGCGGTGGAAATAACCGACGCTTTGTTCATAGCTGCGTATAATGAACCATCCTATAGTATTCAGTAATTTAGAGAAATTAGCCTTTATTCATTTTGCATTAAAATTGTATTGTATAATAGTACTGGATACAATATCAAGAGTATTCTAATTATTAAGTTTAAGTCACCATCAGTGACGTCACGAATCAGATCTAACTTGTAAGGCGGAGTGACCGGCGGTCATAGGTCAGCAGGGTTGACATGTCTATTATTTCTCAAAGTTCAATTAACCATTTTGGGGGATCGGGAACAGCTCTGCCGTTAGATGTTTGTAATTTAATTTCAGTAAAATAATTCAACCAGTCTGGATCAATTAAGTACAACAGAGGTTAATTGTTATAACTTAAACCTGGCTAGTAACTTGGTGAAACTTTGACTAGGCGGAAGGATACAATGTTCTAGTCTGGGCTAGATCAGACGAGAAGAGATCAGTGTGAACACGGGAGCAGCTGGGAGAGGTCAAACATCTTACCTCTCCCCGAGACCAGCCCAACATCTTTAGCTGGTAAAACATAGAGGTATAGTTGCTATTGTTATGTATAGAAATAGTCTCATTTGCCATTCAGGTCAAGTAGGGAGTGTTAAAGTGACAGGGAGTGAACATATTTAGATTTTGTTTTAGTTTTTCTTTTAATAAATTAAATTTGTTAATATTTTGCATTTTATTATTTCCATGTATTTTATGTGTAAACTTGTCCTGGTCACGTGGTCCACACGAGGCAGAGTTGGATTGGGCGCTGATTCTAACATCGATTCTAACATCGAATCATTCCCGTGTAATTAATTTCACACTCTTAAGTTTCCACGGTCATCGAGTGGGGATCAAGCCCCAAGGTTGATTAATTAGCGTGATCGATCCAGACCTCGATCATTGCTCGGTGTTGCTGGTCTGGTGGTGGCAGCGTAGAGGCGACTCTAGGGTTTTGATCAAAGCCTAGGTCACGTCATACTGGGTGTAGAATCCTAAGTCATTCAATCGTCTTAGGATCACGTGGCGTGGAGTTGGCTTTGGTAAAAGTTTTGGAGTCCCTTGGTAGAGAATAAAAAAGTAAGAATACGGGTAGAGGGAGTAGAAGGTAGATAAGAGAGAGGAAACCTTACCCGTGTTACATCGCGATGTCATTTTCAAACTGTCTCTCTGCTTCCCTCCTCATTCTGATGTACTCATTTCTGGCCCTCTGGTATCTCTCCCTGCTCTCTGGTGTTCTGTTATTTCTGTAGTTTCTCCATGTTCTTTTGCTCAGTTGTTTCGCTACCTTACATTTCTGGTTGAACCGTGGGTGGGTAAACGGGTGGTTGGCGGGTGGGTAAACATTAGGCAGCAACGTAGAGCCATGATTTACCGCATAAAGGTCCGGTTTCGTGACGAAACCGCTTTCACCGGACCCCAATTACTAAGGAAAATCGTTGACATCACGAATGCAGCCCCGTTGGACATCCGTGACGATGCTGACGGTGCTGTACTTCTTTATTCAAGCGAGCAAGCTCTGGAGCAACTGTTTGCACCAGAACACCAGGACGCCCTACGAAACTCCAACCTGATCATCACTCCTAACCGTCGCTACTTGGCTGAACGAACCATCTTCGTCAGCCACACGAGTGTCTACATCGCCACCCAAGACCCTGGTACCATACTTGATAGTATCAACACCAGAAACCCGGCTCTGACTGCTGCTACAGTCAAGGTCATCAAGAACAACGACAACCCTAGGCCTACTCTCAAGGTCACCTTCACAACAGCTGCTGCAGCGACCCAAGCTGTGGAAAATGGATTTAGATGTCTGGATATTTCCATCACACCTGACACTGTAAAGAAGGAACGGTACTACAACATTCGCCAGTGCTTTAAGTGCTACAAGTACGATCATGATACCAAGAACTGCCAACAAGCAGAGGTTAAATGCAGCATTTGTACCCAGGATCATCACTTCAAAACCTGCCGGTCAACCACCAAACTGTGCCTCAATTGTGGAGGAGCTCACATCGCCGTCTCCATGGACTGCCAAGTACGACTAGATGAAATAAATAAAACAGTAACTGCCAACCCAACAACCAATCAGCCGGCGAGCTTCAATATCCAAGCTACATCGTTTCCAGTGCTTCCCAACGCTTCTGCTACTGCTACACAGACGTCCACACCAGGCCAGACCACCCCCTAATGGGGACCCAGGACACAGGCGACTGCAGCTCAGCCAACCAACTTGACTGTCAACCAATCAGCGGCCTCGACCAACACCACTCTCATCCCATGCCTGATCAGTGTAGCTGAGAGAGAGGCGGGAACAGACAACGCCAAATACGTGAGAGTACTGAACAGGCTGCTCGCCCAGAACAACCTGCCCACAATGTTGATACCAGCAGACCTATTTCAACATCACAACGCTGCTTCAACCCAAACAGACGAAATTCCAACACCAACAGTAACCGCAGTCATACCGCTACCACTCCCATCGGAGTCGAACCCAGCACCAGTCACCCAGGCAACAGCATCCACCCAGACCACCTCCACAGCAGACCAGTCAAACTCATCACCTGCCCCCACCAGCCGGAGACGGAAGAAAAGGAGAGCAAAAAGTCAGCAAGTGGAATCAGAATCAGATTCAGAACCAGAACCAGCACCAGAGTTCCTAGAAGCCTCGGCTGAGACCTTCACATATGAGGCCCCAGACTTCGACCTAAACGCAAGCAAATCAAGCAAGAAAGTGCCCTGCTATGGACTTTACCTCAATCACGGTGGCACTTTCAACGGCAATCGAAGCACAAGAATGGTCATTGCCTTAGAATGCAACAGGATCATCAACCAGCTCAGGACCTGCATTCCTTACCCTGTGTTTGTCCACCACGAGACCGTGGAACATTATGTAGACCTCTGCGCTCTGGAGAGTGAATACATCGACCCTAAATTCGACTTCAAGAGGGGACAAGTGACCTTCCTGGAAGAAGAGGAAGACCCGACAGGAACACCAATACCACCGCTATCATTTGGGAAGAACATGCGAATACCTCCTGGCCAAGACACCACCAAGCAACAGTGAACTTACCTCTCACCACCTTAATAAGGAAGACGCCTCCTCCAAGCCAGACAGACCATCTCAAGTGAACCAGGACGACATCACCCTGCCCCACCACTAGCCTCCTGCCGCCCAAGAAGAACTTAAGCTACAGGCTTTGACTGAAAAAACATCTCCAATCCAAGGTGGACGGGCCACCGAACTTTCAAGCCTCCTCTCTCCACATCCAAATCCTCTTCCAAGAATTTCATCGCCCCATCCTTCTTCCTCCCTCATCCTTTCCAAGCTCTTTGGACATCAAAGCGAAAGCGAAACATGTATGTATGTATGTATGTATTCCTCTGAGGAAGTGTATGTATGTATGTATGTATGTATGTATGTATGTATGTATGTATGTATGTATGTATGTTGCCACTTCCAAGAGTTTATGTATGTGGGTCCCCATTCTCCCATGTATGATGGATGGATGTATGCATGCATGTATGTATGTATGTATGTATGTATGTATGTATGTATGTATGTATGTATGTATGTATGTATGTATGTATGTATGTATGTATGTATGTATGTATGTATGTATGGATGTATGTATGTATGTATGTATGTACGCATGTATGTATGTATGTATGTACGTATGTATGTATGTATGTATGTATGTATGTATGTATGCATGTATGTATGTATTCCCAATCACGTTAAAGACTCCCCCTCTATCATCCAGTTTAAGAGAAAAACAACTATGTACTAAATAATCGACTCCTTGTAACTTTAATTATGCTGACCTTCCTATCTGTATTCAGACTGAGCCTACCATCATTATAGGTGATTATAACGCTAGGCATAGGAATATTGGTAATTCGCAGTTCAGTAATCGTAACGGCAACCAACTGGTGTCACTATTAGGTAGTCACGATGATGCACAGATTGTGGGTGACCTTGAACCGACGAATATCTACGGAGGTATTCTTGATCTATGTCTCGGTTTCAACGTCTCCCACACCGTGTGCGCCTCGTCAATAGTGCCAGATATGGCGTCTGATCATCTGGCCATATTAGCCACTGTAAGCATTGGAAGCTCTATCCTCCCTGGTGGAGTGTTCAAGCGGAAGAGGCTGGCTGTGCCCATCGATCAACGAGACAATCTTGTTGCTCATGTGTCAGATTGGTGCAGTTCATCTGAGCCTTCATCAGTTGAAGATTTTAACAATGAGCTCACAGGTACTATCGAACAGTTTATAGAATCACTTGATCCATCGTCCAGGCCACGTAACCCAAATTACACTGGTCATAGCACTTATGTTTATTATAATGATTCTAAATTGCAGACACTAAAACGCACTGCCAGAATAATTGGACTAGCTTGTAGAAGGACCCGCACTGCTGAAATGCTTCGGCTCTTTCAAGCGGCTCTGGCTGAGGCCAGGAAACGTATGGTGGAGCTGAGGCAGACAGACTGGGAAACTATTGTCCGTGGTCTCAATTCTCACACGCCACTAAGTCGGGCATGGAAGGATATCAACAAGATCAAAGGGAAAAATGCTGCAGAGATCTCGTACCCTAATCCTCTGCACAGAGCAAATGAGCTTGTTGGTGCTTGGGCCACGACTTCCAGCTTTGACAGTCTTCCTCTACCCTCACAGAATGAATTAAATGATAGATATACTGATAGGGCAAGGCTCCTTGACTTCATGCTTCATCAAGAGGATGACTGTGACATGCTTTTACTGAATACGAACTAGATTCTGCTCTACATAAAGGCAAAGCTACATCACCCGGGGAGGATGGAGTTACTGACGGCATACTGCATATGCTTCTGCTAGTTCCAGGGAATACCTTTCTTCAATTGTATAATATGAGCTATGTAACTGGGGAGCTTCCTAAGTCATAGACCAACAGTGTTATTATTCCCATTCCTAAACCTCACCAGCCGAGTGCTTTTCGCCCAATCTCCCTCACTAGTTGTCTCTAGAAGTATCTTGAGAGGATAGTTCTCAACCGTCTCCTTTACAAAATTATTAATATGTTGTCTCCCCAGATATATGGCTTTATGCATGGAAAGAGTGTACATCACTGTATTACCACATTCCTCACCCTGCATACTGATAGGTCATATACCACTTTCCTAGATCTTAAGTCAGCCTTTGACATTGCTAACCCACACGTCATTCTGAGAGAACTTGCTAAAATGAACGTTGGAATGTTAATGTTAAAAATTGTTCAAACTGAAATAAATATATAACACTGTACGGTACAGTTGTGTTTAATTATGTTTTGCGATTCCTTTGGAAAAGGTATTTGTGCACCAAGTACTACTAGGTCATTATGAGATATGCTGAATGTTGTCAATATACCATCTGAATACGCTTCACTTTGCGTTAATCATTGGACGTCCTAATGATTAAGGTCCCCAAAGGACTTAATCAGACCTCAGTGGATAATTTTACTCTCCCTCTCTCTCTCTCTCTCTCTCTCTCTCTCTCTCTCTCTCTCTCTCTCTCTCTCTCTCTCTCTCTCTCTCTCTCTCTCTCTCTCTCTCTCTCAGCATCCCCTTATGTGTTGTATGTGGGTGCTGAAGTTCAGTCTCTTGTCTATGTATAGGTGAAGGAACTTTCCATAATTGTTATTGCTAATGTTTACTTGTAATACTGGGTATACATCCGGTGTTCTTACCCTTGACCGCGGCGAGGGTAAGCCGTGGCCGTATGGTCTGAAACCCACAAATATTTACAATGAGGGAGGGGGGATAACATTTCCTCTTCAAGCACGCGCACACAAATGAACTATGTTACTTAACTGGAAGCACTCGTACAACATAATTTACACGATTTCTCAGGATAATTATACTTCTTACCAGCATATATACACTATAGTACCTAGGAGGTTCTCTTCAATGGTATCTAAGATAATTAAAAGAACCCAAGCAAACCACTGTGGAAAGGTGCAGGACAAACATATCAATTGTGACACTAGCTCTCCACATATGGCATTTGCTTAATTTAGAAACTGTACTTGTGGTCGATCTCGAACCCACGTTGTTGATGTGACGATGTGTTATGAATTTTGTGGCTAGCTCCTCAAGATTGTAACTTGCTTAGGTAAATAAATTGTGTGTTCAGTCCCTGAACCCATTATGTGATTAATTAACTAAACTAAAAACTATAGTCTGGCGACGAAACCTGAACTGCATAATGTAAATAGGGATTAACCAGAGAAAGATATAGGTGAAGAATAACACCAGGTAACTACGTTAATTACAATATCTAGATCAAACTAACATTGATTTTCAAAGGTTGTATATTTTCCATCAATGGAGAGCATCAGCCAAGAAGCCTTCTTTAAAATATGAATATCTTTCCGCACCCAATAAGATCTAATCTCTAAATAAAACGCAAAAACGACTTGATTGTAACCTATCCACCGCTGCCCATTGGATGGGGAGAGGGGGCTATGTGTAGGATAAACATATCAATTGTGACACTAGCCCTCCATATATGTCAGTTGCTTAAATTATAAACTGTACTTGTGGTCGGTCTCGAGCCCATTGTTGATGTGACAATGTGCATTGACTTTTGTAACTAGCTTACCAAGATTATAACTTCCTTGGCTATATGAATTGTGGGGCTCAGTCCCTGAGCCCATTATGTGCCTCTGTAACACTCCACTATCGCCCATAGGATGGGTATGGGGTGCATAATAAATGAACTAAACTAAGCTCTGCCTTTTTGTTAACAGATACAATTATCAGCTTTATTTGTGAATCTCAATTAATTAAACAATATATCACAGAGCCTGTAGGGTTCGGTGAGATGAGCGAAGAGACATGGGAGATTAAATGGGATTCTTGTAATGTTATTTGTCTATTTGTACTCACTGAATTTGTGCGCCCCTTGAGGGACTTGAAGTAGAGGGGGGGTAGAAATAGCCTAAGCTACTCTATCCCTTTGAGATGTATTTATTGCTTATCTCAATAAACATACGTGAACTTGAACTTGACATGGGAGATTTTACATAAGTACAGTACATGGTAGTTTAAGTAGCGAACGCATGTCAACGAATAACGAGTATATATAACAAAACTATTGTCCTATGAAGTCGATTTAACTTCCCAACATATATTTTTTTTTAATAAATGTTAAATGTTTTCTGGCTAGTTATGTTAGATTTTATTAAAAATACATATTCTACTTGTTAACATTATAATTTAAATTTGTGATAATTTGTGCAGAGAAGTGCGACAACTGGATATGCCAACAAACACTTTCCAAACAACGATATATCTTGGATAAGTCGCTCCACAACATTGACGCTTGGACCGTCGACTTCCTTTGATGCTACTTATTTACTTATTTCATAATGAAATTATATTAGTTTGGAGTAAATATATGTTTTCTCATGTTCTGCATTCAGCACCCACATTATAGTAAATATACCATATTACTTCACTACTTAAATAATGCTAGGAGGGTTTGAGTAGCTTTGGGTCTTTAGTGGACAGAATCTCCAATAGATGGGGCGAGAGTCGCCCCATCTCTCTCGCCCGAGCAAGAGTCGAAACTTAATTTAAAATTTATATATCTTTGTTCTCGAACATGATATATTTCATTTGGTGAAATCATAATAATGTTCATATCTCGGTCTTTCTGGAGGCATATAAGATTTTAGGCTTTATTAGCGTATCTTTGTTAATTATACAATATATCAGCAAGTGCGTAGGCGTCTGCACTCCATGCCCGACAAGCTACTGAGCGCTACTATAAAAACATATGTATCTTCACTTGAGCTATAAATATGTCTATTGTAATGTATTTAAAATGAAGCTCTTATTTCTATCTTGCTTAAGACATATAAAACATTTGTGTTTATTAACGAATTTACGTGAAATAAACATTGATTTGAGAGAGAGTTGCTCTGTCGTCAGTCTGTACGGGGTGGGAGCTCAGTAATTTTTAAAATACATGTATCTTCATTAGAACTTTAAATATGTCTATGGTAAAGTGTTTAAAGTGAAGCTTATATGTCTGCCTTTCTTGAGACATATAAAACATATATCTTTATTAACGAATTCAGCAAACACAGAACGTTTGTGGACGTTTTTAAATGGTTCCACAAAGGTAATACTGTAACTTTTGACATAAATACGTATATCTGATGTTCTTAAAACCAAAGGATATAACTAAAAATATATATATATTCTTGAGACACAGTTTTTTAAGATTTATGTAAAAATTTAAAAATAATAGTGAATGCTATGGTATTATAATGTTTTATCTGATGCTTTATATTATAAGAATAAATAATTTTCAGTCAACATTTAGTTTTTTTTGTTTACTTTCTGTAAAGCTATCCAATTTACGTTCTTATAACATAAATATAACATTTATATGACGTCAGTATAACGTTATTTACACGACATCATTACGTTATTATGATGTTATATTAACGTATAATTCCTGTGTGAAAACCAGAATATATATTGAACTTTATGTTTTAAACCTTGTAAAGTTATCATAAAACTTGGAATAAGACGGTAAGCATGCTTTACTTATGAAAATATACAAACAAATCAACAAAAACATTTTAACATAAAAAACATAAACATAACATAAATTAATTGCATGCATGGGAGTTAACTGGAACTCTGTAATATTGCATACATGAACCTTAAGGTACAAACCCAGTGTATTTACTCATGCAGTTCTTTCCTAAATCTAAATTTTTCCAATTTTTACACTTTGTTTCGAGTTCTGTCTTGTGTTGCTACTTTTAATACCCCATTAATGTCCCCTTTGTTATGTCCATTCATCCCATTGTGCACCTCTACCATATGTCACTCCTAATTCTTTGCTTTTCTAGAGAATGTAATATAAGCTTTGACAATCTTTCTTCATATGACAGGTTAACAGGTAGAACAAAGATTACCATTTATATATGGATAACTATTATAAGTCGGTTTGAATGAGTGAATTGCTGCTTGAAGATAGGTATATACACCTGTGGTACTATCAGATTGCATCGTGGTGAGCCTAAAACCCTTCAGATCCAAGCAAAGGGTAAAATGCCAGCAGATACAATTGCGAACACATTGATACCAAAATGAAAGACATATGACGAGAATTGAGGTAACCAAAGTGAAAAGAGTGTTCACATTACATTGCACTAGAGTGCTCCCGGGTTACTTTCTCTCACTTTCTCTGTTTTGTGCGGATGGTACACCTTGCTTTTGGAGTTTATATGCATTTAAACCTGTAGATAATTCTATTGCTAACACATTGATACCAAAATGAAAGACCTAGGATGACAATTGGGGTGACCAAAATGAAAAGAGTGTATACATTTTATCGCTCTTGTGCGCTCCCTGGTAACACACTCTCGCTTACTCTGTTTGTTGCGGATGGTAAGCCGGGCTTTTGGAGTTTATATGCCTTTAGTCCTGTAGAGAATTCTATTGCGAACACATTGATGCCAAATTGAAAAAACTAGGATGAGAATTGAGGTAACAAAGTTGAAAAGGGTATACACTTTTCAGTATTATCACGCTCTCTAATGTAATGAGAGTTGCCTGAGGGTGGCTCAGCTTTCTTTTTCTGGTACCCTTGGCCTACATTCATCTTGTCGGCGGGTGGAGCGCGCTGCTGTCTTTGACATTATATGCACATAGTTCTGTTGGGAATTCTATTGCGAACGCATTGATACCAAAATGAAAGACATAGGACGAGAATTAAGGTGACAAAGTTGAAAAGAGTATACACTTTTCAGTATTTCCGCGCACTGCCAGGGAATGTCCAAACAAAAATGGAGAGAGTGGAGGGGTAACTTGCCCAAAACGCGAAAGTGTTTGGGGAGATTAACTTTCGTTCAATACTATTATGCAAAAGGAGCCACACATCTATGGTTCATCCAATAAAATCAGCAGACTTCTAGATGTTACTACTGCTCGGCTTAGACTCGGTTACAAGTATTTCTGGGAATTCTCATTATCTGCCGATGTAGACCTGACCAAATGTTAACTGTCAACAAAATTATTTGCACACCCCTCCGTCACTATGTGATAGTGAATTCAGAGACAATTCTATAACCAATGTACCAACGATGTGTCAATATTTCATTCAAAATGATCTGGTACCAGAAATTTTAGCCAAATATCCCCAGTTTGCTAACTGTAAGTAGTAACTAAGTGATTGTAACCTATCCACCGCTGCCCACTGGATGAGGGGCGGTGTGCAGGACAAACATATCAATTGTGACACTAGCTCTCCACATATGTCAGTTGCTTAATTTAGAAACTGTACTTGTGATCGATCTCGAACCTATTGTTGATGTGACGACTTATACTGAATTTTGTAACTAGCTCATCAAGATTGTAACTTGCTTAGCTAAATGAATTGTTGGGTTCAGTCCCTGAGCCCATTATGTGCCTCTGCAACCCTTTCCACTACCGCCCACAAGATGGGTATGGGGTGCATAATAAATGAACTAAACTAACTTTAAGGCATCCTGAAAGAAAGCTTGGAGGGCTTGAAAAATTGCAGAACGAAGCCTTGAGGATAATCCTTGGGTGCCTTCGTACCACAAAGATACTTAATATGAGAAAGGAACTTAATATTCCGAGCGTTGTTTATCGTGTTACTGAAAATAACTGTCAAATTGGTATAAAAATGCTTAGGCTAGCTCATCCTAACCCTTGCACAGAAGCCCTCCAGAATTTCTTTATTGAATGTAAACATTGTTTCAAATAGATAAATAAAATTGGAACTGAACTCAGAAAGTATCAGATTTATAATTTGTACCAAGAGAGACAACAATAGCACTTTCCTGCACTGTAGGAAATTACACCCTTTTCAATTTTAATCCCTCCCTTTCCATCAAAGGAGCAAATTAGAGATCAGTCCCAGCTTTGTCTTGAGGCAAAGCTCAACGTCTTAAGCCATATTGATGCTCTGTCCACAGAGCATTCTCTCTCTCAAATCATATACACTGAAGGTTTCCTACAGCGCCCAACGGGTGCAGCTGGAAGTGCAGTTGTCCTGGCAATAGGATATGACTTATATTTTGAGTGGGGAGTCCGTATAAACAACTGGGCCTCTACCCTTCAGACTGAACTATTTGCCTTGCTCCTTGCACTGAAATGTGTACAAGTATCCAAACTTGATACATTAGTTGTAAGTGACTCTTTATCATCCTTAATTGCTCTCAACTCTTTAAGACATAACTGTAACATGCTTGTGTCTGAAGCTAGACACAAATACAATAACAACTTGAGGAACCTTATCATAAACAATAATCTCAACAAAAATCACATAGTTCTCAGAGGTGATTTCAATATTGACCTAGGGCTACAAAATAACCCTCAAGTAGACTGTTTCCTCAACAGCATGAATTCCTGTATGCTCATCCCCGCAATCACCAGGCCCACCCGAGTCACTCAAACATCTGCGACTACCCTGGATCACTGATGGACCAACATAACAGCTCCTCTTACATCAAGTATAATCACTGACAGAACAACTGACCACTATCCTACCTTCCTTGTAGCGAACATGGCCATAACACCACCAGGTAACAAGAAAATTACCTTTAGGTTACAATGTGAAGCGGCAATAGGCAATCTCACAAATGCCCTCCACAATGTAAACTGGGAATCTAAATTTATCAATACACAGGATAATAATTCGTTAACTAGCCTCTTTCCAAAATTTAAAGCCTTTACAATACTTATTGTCCTCTCCTCACCAAGCAAGTAACTGGCAAAAAGGTTAAATAATCCCTGGCTCACTAATGGCATACTTAAAGCAATCGACAAGAAACATGAATATGAAAAAAAAACTTAGGATTGGCCTAGTTGGAAAAGAAGTAGTTAAGAGGTATTCATCAGTGCTTACCAGTATAATAAGAGCAAAGCGTTCCTATTACGAGAATAGATTCAAAGAAGCAAAAGGCAACATAAAAAGCACATGGAGAGCCATCTCTACCATCCTAGGAGCTAAACAACATTCACATAATAAGATAAAAATCTCCAAGGATGGTTATACACCTGCAACAGATCTTGAAACAGCAACTGAATTTAATAGCTTCTTTTCATCGTTTGGTGCTCACCTTGCCCGAAAAATCCCAGAGACTCAGACATATGTTACCACATATCTTTCACGCAGCTATCCAAACTCTCTTCTCCTCTCTCCGGTCAGCCCTACAGATGTTGTGTCCATCATTCACTCGCTAAAAACCAAAGCTGGGAACATTAGTGAAATACCATCGATGGTACACAGGCGTGCCTCCCATGCCCTTGCACCATCCATAGCACTGCTGTTCAACAAATCCCTAGAGTGTCATACCTTCCCTGATATCCTTAAAAAAGCAAGAGTAACGCCAGTTCATAAAGGAGGTAACACGGCAGACATAAATAATTACAGACCCATATCGAATCTACCTATATTATCAAAATTATTTTTTTTTTTTTACAAACAGCTCTACTCCAATCTTGTAAAATTCAATATACTAAGTCCCTGTCAGTTTGGCTTCCGCTCCCAAAAGAGTACCAATGATGCTATTGTTAGTCTGCTTGACTTAATCTTCTCAGCCCTTGACAAAAGTGAGTTTCCAATTGAACTCTTCATCGGCCTGAGAAAGGCCTTTGATACTGTTAACCATAACTACCTCTTACTTAAATTCCACCATTATGGAATCCGTGGCCTTGCCCTAAACTATATCCGATCCTATCTTAGTAACAGACACCAATATGAAGCCATCAATGATATAACCTCTCCCACTCTACCACTTAATTACCGTAAAGGTGCCACAGAGCAGCATCCTAGGACCCTCCTGTTTCTTATATACATCAATGATCTCCCTAATGTCTCTAACATACTTAAACCTATATTGTTGGCTGATGATACTACTCATCTACTCTGACCCCAACCCACTCCTGTTAAATAATGTTGTAAACAATTAATTAAAAAAAGTCTACTTGTGGATGTCAACCAACAAACCTCACACAAAACATAGAAAAGACCTACTATATCTTATTTGGAAACAAATCAACAAATGCAATTCAGCTTCAGATAGATAATGTAAACATTAGCAATAAAAATGATGGAAAGTTTCTTAGCCTATACTTAGACAAGAGACTCAACTTCCGCACCCATATACAACACATAACTAAAAAGGTTTCTAAAACAGTTGGTATACTGTTTAAGATCAGATATTATGTACCCTACTCTGCTCTCCTCTCACTCTATTATGCACTTATCTATCCCTATCATTCTTATGGCGTTTGTGCTTGGGGTTCAACCTCTGCAAACTACCTCAAGCCCATCATCATCCAGTAAAAATCTGCTATCAGGACAATAAATAACTCTACCTTCAGACAACACACAGCTCCCTTGTTCAAATCCTTAAACATGCTAAACAAATTCACTCCATACATTCTCCTGTGTAAATTACGTTTATAAAGCCCTTTTTCTAACTGCAAACCCTGTTCTGAAACTCTTCCTGGACAGATGTAATAGAACACATGGCCACGTCCCCACCAGACATAAATATCTCTTTGATATCCCCAGAGTCAAACTTAATCTATGTAAACACTCTATGTAAATAAAGGGACCTAGTCTATGGAACTCACTCCCTTATAATGATTTGAAAAGCTGTCCAACTTCTGCCATATTCAAAAATAAAACCAAAAAGTACCTGTAGTACTTTTTAAGTACGAGGGAGTAATGCGCAAAGCGTCCCTCACCTGTGACGTCACAGCGTCACCTGACGCCATATCAACACATCGGCCATTTTGTCGTCAGTTCAGTCATGGCGAGGACTAACCCTTCATGCAAACTGCACCTACTATCAAGAAGAAGAAGATTTTGTGTTCCACCGATAGTATTATCGTAAGTAAGCACTTATATTTTATATTTTATTAAATTAATTGATTCTATTTTTCTGTAATAAAGGTCCAAAGGGTTGTTAAGGAACAAGGGTGTAGCGATACCGACGCTCAGTGCGCTCAACTCACACCAAAGTATCACCTGTGTAGCTTCTGTAATTAGTGTTAATTAGTTATGCTATAAGATAATGAAGCGAGTATAAGATTAACTCGCTACAAGGGTACTGTGTTGGGAGGTGAGGGCTGTTACTGGTGTCTGTGGGGATGTGAGGACTTGTACCAACCACTATCACCACCAGTACCTTGTCTTGCATCCTGCTTAGTATTCCTATTGAGATATGAAGTATTATTGCATTCATATAATTATTCATTCATTGTCATTACTATTTTTATGGGCTATGTTCTGTTACCCTAATGCTTTTTACCCCTGGGCATGTCCATTTACTCTCCAGCCCTTCACAAGCCACTGCTGCACCCCCTCCATGCCCATACTTACTGTGCTTATTCTTACAGGACTGCACTGCATTATGTGGTGCTCACTGCCTGGACACCTTGATACATGCATTATAGGGTTCTGGTAGTTGTTCTACTCACCAAGCCCTTCCAAGGCCAGGCTTGACATGTGAGAGCTTGGTCCAACAGGCTGTTGCTTGGACAGGCCCCTCAGGCCCACATATCCACCACAGCCTTGTTTGTCCGGCACTTCAAAATCAAATGTTTATTTACGTAAGGTACATACATATTTTTAGGTAAGGTACTCTTTATTTGGGTAAATTTATCTTCGTAGTATTTAGCTTTGGCTCGTCTAATTATCTTGGATAGCAATAACGAGTAATTCTTTGAGAATTCTTTGGAGACAATTCCTAACCTATACTTCTCCCAACCTATACTTCTTCTCAAGGTCATCTTCACTTCTTGAAGATGTTCAGGTTTTCTCTTGAAGATGTCGACGGTTGTTCCAGCAATACTGTATTTCTTTTATTGCTGAAAACCTGTTTTCAGCCATAAAAAAATAATCCTGAATCCAGAAAAAAATCCCTTTTGTATCGTCTGGAAATTTTCAAATATTGCTGATCAAACCTGAGTCTAAATTATTTGTATATATTATGAATTACAGAGGTCCCAGGACAGGGTTTTTAGGCACTCCACTTACATTTTCCCACTCTGACTTAACCCCCATTTATACAAACTCAGTCTTATCTTTTAGCTAATAATTTATTGTACACACCATACTCAGCCTGTGTAGGGTAGTTTATTGTGCATGTGTAGTATATATATTTGTGTAGTATATTTGGTATATTTAATGCCTCTAACCTCTCCTCATAGTTCTTGTCCTTCAGTTCTGGGAGCCACTTAGTAGCATGTCTTTGCACCTTTTCCAGTTTGTTTATGTGCTTCTTAAGATATGGGCACCATACAACCGCTGCATATTCCAACTTTGGTGTAACAAAAGTCGTGAACAATTTCTTGAGTATTTCGCCATCCATGCATTTAAAAGCTCTGAATATTATCCTTTACCTGCAATTGGTTGTTGCTGTATTTATAGAATATGATTTGTTCTACTTTACATTTGTTTGTTCCTTTTTTTCAAAATTTCTTTCTGCCTCTCTCCTCACTGCCGTGTAGTTGTTTCTCTTTGTATTACTGGTATGTTTGGGGGTTTGGCCTCTTCGTATATTGATTCCATTTTTGTGTCTTTTGGTCTCTGTCCGTCTTGAAATTTCAGTTGAACAAATCCTGTTTCCTAGTTCTGCATCTTTGTTTTGGTATAAATGTTTTTGTTCCTTTATCATATATTTCACAAAATTGACATACTGTGCATTAATTCATCTCAATTACTTCCTTTCCTAACAGCAAGCCTTTCCAGTAAAATTCTTTGAATTCTTTTCTGACTTCTGGCCTAATGTTTGTTTTATCCTAGTGTGTATGATGCCTAGCGTGTGTCTGGTGCCTGTTGTGTTAAACCGAAGATAAATGCATAAGTATAGGTCAGTAATTTCTCCAGCTTTGAAAGGGGCTTTCATTATGCAGCAGTATTCCACTCTAGAGAGCACTAGCGTCTTGAAAACTATCATCATCGGTATAGCATCTCTAGTGTGAAAAGTTCTTGTTATCTATCCTGTCATTTTTCTTGCAGTTGTGACGGCTACTTTATTGTTCTTTAAATGTAAGGCCTTCTGACATCAGTACACCCAAATCCTTTACGTTGCTTTTCCGTTCAATGTTATGATTTGACTGAGTTTTGTAAGTGGTTTCCGTTTTTATATTTTTTATTTTTTCCGTAGCGCATGAGCTGAAACTTATGTTCGTTAATCACCATGTTATTTTCTGTAGCCCATAGAAAGACCTGATTTACATCTGATTGGAGGTTTGCCGTGTCCTCTATGTTGCCTACTCTCGTGAAGATTCTAGTGTCATCTGCAAAGGATGATCAAGTACTATAGGTTGTGTCCTTGTCTATGTCCGATATGAGGATGAGAAAAAGTATTGGAGCAAGCACAGTACGCTTGGGGACTGAGCTCTTTACGGTTGATGGTCCAGATTTTATTTTGTTGACTACTACACATTGGGTTCTATTAGTCAGGAAGTTGTATATCCATCTGCCTATTTTTCCGGTAATTCCTTTTGAACGCATTTTATGTGCAATAACACAATGGTCACATTTGTCAAAGGCTTTTTTTTGTCAAAGCGTTTTGTTTGTCTTCCATGGCATCTAGTGCCATGTCAGAGTGGTCCAGCAACTGTGATAGGCAAGAGCGCCCTGTTCTGAAACCATGTTGTCTGGGGTTATGGAGATGCTGTGATTCCATGTATTTTGTGATCTTACTTCTTAGCATTCTCTCAAAGATTTTTATGATGTGCGATGTTAGTGCTATCGGTCTGTAGTTTTTTGCCTCTGCCTTATTTCCTCCTTTATGGGGCGGTGCTATCTCTGCTGTTTTTAGTATGTCAGGGACAATGCCAGTATCTTGGCTTTGTCTCCAAAGAATGTGAAGGGCCTGCGATAACGTTTTTTACAGTTCTTGATGAATATAGAGTTCCAAGAGTCAGGGCCTGGTGCAGAGTGCATAGGCATACTGTCTATGGCTTCTTCAAAATCCAGTGGGGATAGGATCACATCTGATTTATGATTTGATGTTGGTATCATATCCATGAAAAATTCATTTGGGTTATCAATCAGATGGATGGAGAGCTACACTCGTGGTGTCCCATTTTCCCAGCACTCTTTGTCATATAATGCTTTGAAACTTTTGACGGATTTGGCCTCCACCACCTTCTCACCTAACATGTTCCAACCGTTTACCATTCTGTTTGCAAAAGTGAATTGTCTTACATTTCTTCGGCATCTTTGTTTAGTTCGTTTAAATCTATAACCTCTTGTTCTTGAAATTCCAGGTCTCGGGAAATCTTCCCTATCAAGTTTATCAATTCCTGTTACTGTTTTGTACGTAGTGATCATATCTCCTCTTTTCCTTCTGTCTTCTAGTTTGGAATATTTAATGCCTCTAATGTCTCCTCATAAATCCTGCCCTTCAGTTTTGGTATGAATGTTTGTGTGCCTTCATCGTATATTTTGCAAAATATGGAATACATCTCATTTACTTTACTTTAAGAATATGGTTCGATCAATTAAAAACCCTCTTGTTCAAATTGCAAAGAGACTGAAAGAGATGCAGCATGCTCAATGGATTATATATTAGTGATTATTATTAGGATTATATATTAGTGAATCATATTAGTGATTCAATTATTATGGTCATAAAACAATAAACAAATAGTTTTGGTGTTATTACACTCTATTCACAGGTTATATATAAGTATCTGCATGTTTTGTTCACCATTACAAACCACTAAGTTGGTTTGATTTTTGTTGAGATTGTTATTTATGATAAGATTCCTTACGTTATCTGAGAATGAAGCTATGTCGGTATTGGGAAATCTATAGATGGCACTTATAGTCAAGGAGGATTTAAGGGATTTACTGGAGAACTTGGCAAAGGTATATTCACAATAGTCGTCTCTATTACTAATGAGACTATTGCAGATGAAGGTATCTTTGTAAGATATTGCTATGCCACCTCCTTTTTTTATTAGGCCTGCAGTTGTGAATGGCTTTATTATCAGCCAAGTTGTAGCATACAACATAGCATATATATGTATATGGCATACATATATATATATATATATATATATATATATATATATATGTCGTACCTAGTAGCCAGAACTCACTTCTCAGCCTACTATTCAAGGCCCGATTTGCCTAATAAGCCAAGTTTTCCTGAATTAATATATTTACTATAATTTTTTTCTTATGAAATGATAAAGCAACCCTTTTCTCTATGTATGAGGTCAATTTTTTTTTATTGGAGTTAAAATTAACGTAGATATATGACCGAACCTAACCAACCCTACCTAACCTAACCTAACCTATATTTATAGGTAAGGTTAGGTTAGGTAGCCAAAAAAAGCTAGGTTAGGTTAGGTTAGGTAGGTTAGGTAGACGAAAAAACATTAATTCATGAAAACTTGGCTTATTAGGCAAATCGGGCCTTGAATAGTAGGCTGAGAAGTGCGTTCTGGCTATTAGGTACGACATACATATATATATATATATATATATATATATATATATATATATATATATATATATATATATATATATATATATATATATATATATATATATATATATATATATATATATATATATATATATATATATATATATATATATATATATATATATATATATATATATATATATATATATATATATATATATATATATATATATATATATATATATATATATATATATATATATATATATATATATATATATATATATATATATATATATATATATATATATATATATATATATATATATATGTTATGTTACAACATAACAGGCCAATTACACTGGATTAATCTTTGTGTTTAGATAGGAGATGCCTCGTATGGGCCAATAAGCCTTCTGCAGCCCCTATGTTTATCCCTTATGTATCCCCCCATGTTTTCACCTTCATTGTATTATCACCTGACCTAATGCGGGTATAAAATCAACTAATATATATATATATATATATATATATATATATATATATATATATATATATATATATATATATATATATATATATAAAGTTTAAAATTCACTTAAAAATGTAAATTTTAAGTTAAAAAATTTTAACCAAAAAACTTGATATTTTTCATATTTGGAACCATTCCATAATCCCAAGCATAAATGATTATATTTCTATCACTTGCTCTTAAGATTGTTTCATTTAATAGAGGTTGGGCATAATTGTTCTCTGCTGCTAATAGAACTGACTGACTTAGCTATAGGAAAATGTAAAATTAATTGGTTTATCCATTACAGTATTTTGCAGTTTATTTCATGATCCTGTGCTTAATACTTGCATAAATAGTAGATTACAAAATGCATTTTTATATCATTAGTATTGAATAATAATAATGCAAATAATTGACTTATAAATGATGTACAATTAATTGGTAGGTGATATTATATTATTAATATTTTTTCATTCTTGCAAAGCCTTAACAAAGTCATTAACATGTTAATATAAACTTGATCACCTTCCACTTATTTTCTCATGTGCTACCTACATGTACAAAACCTTATTCCTAAATGCATATTTTGTTCTGAAACTTGTCCTTTATATGTTGTGTATCACCATCTCTGGAGAGTTTTATCTGATTGATGTATAAATTACTTTTAATTTTACAGAATATTATTGTTATACTGAATTTATTATTATATAAATAACTTAATTTTACAGAATCATCTATCAACGCACATCCACAAGTTGAGGAGGAGGATGTGACCTTCCAGATGTCTGAAGTACTGAAACAGGCACCAAACAGGCCTGGTGGATCTAGGTACAAGGTAAAATAATTTAATTTTTTTTTTTTTTTTTTACTAATTGTCCGATATATATATATATATATATATATATATATATATATATATATATATATATATATATATATATATATATATATATATATATATATATATATATATATATATATATATATATATATATATATATATATATATATATATATAATGTGTCGTACCTAGTAGCCAGAACGCACATCTCAGCCTACTATGCAAGGCCCGATTTGCCTAATAAGCCAAGTTTTCTTGAATTAATGTTTTTTCGACTACCTAACCTAACATTTTCAGCTACCTAACCTAACCTATAAAGATAGGTTAGGTTCGGTCATATATCTCTATTAATTTTAACTCCAATAAAAAAAGAATTGACCTCATACATAATGAAATGGATAGCTTTATCATTTCATAAGAAAAAAAATAGAGAAAATATATTAATTCATGAAAACTTGGCTTATTAGGCAAATCGGGCCTTGCATAGTAGGCTGAAAAGTGCGTTCTGGCGACTAGGTACGACATATATATATATATATATATATATATATATATATATATATATATATATATATATATATATATATATATATATATATATATATATATATATATATATATATATATATATATATATATAATATAATATGTATGTGTGTGTGTGTGTGTAATTACCTAAGTGTAGTTAAAGGATGAGACCGTCTTCCCAGCACTCTTTGTCATATAACGCTTTGAAACTACTGACAGTCTTGGCCTCCACCACCTTCTCACCTAACTTGTTCCAACCGTCTACCACTCTATTTGCGAAAGTGAATTTTCTTATATTTCTTTAGCATCTGTGTTAAGCTAGTTTCAATCTATGACCTCCTGTTCTTGAAGTTCCAGGTCTCAGGAAATCTTCCCTGTCGATTTTATCAATTCCTGTTACTATTTTGTATGTAGTGATCATATCACCTCTTCTGTCTTTTAGTTTTGGCATATTTAATGCCTCTAACGTCTCCTCGTAGCTCTTGCCCTTCAGTTCTGGGAGCCACTTAGTAGCATGTCTTTGCACCTTTTCCAGTTTGTTGATGTGCTTCTTAAGATATGGGCCAACTTCTGTTGTTGGGCACCACACAACAGCTGCATATTCTAGCTTTGGCGTAACAAAAGTCATGAACAATTTCTTTAGTATATCACCATCCATGTATTTAAACGCAATTCTAAAGTTAGAAAGCGTAGCATAGGCTCCTCGCACAATATTCTTTATGTGGTCCTCAGGTGATAGTTTTCTATCTAGAACCACCCCTAGATCTCTTTCTTTATCAGAATTCTTTAAAGATTTCTCACATAATGTATAGGTTGTGTGGGGTCTATGTTCTCCTGTTCCACATTCCATAACATGGCATTTATTAACATTAAATTCCATTTGCCAAGTGGTGCTCCATATACTTATTTTATCCAGGTTTTCTTGAAGGGCATGACAATCATCTAAATTTCTTATCCTTCCTATTATCTTAGCATCATCAGCAAACATGTTCATGTAATTCTGTATACCAACTGGTAGATCATTTATGTAGACAATAAACATCACTGGTGCAAGAACTGAACCCTGTGGTACTCCACTTGTGACATTTCTCCAGTCCGATACATTGCCTCTGATTACTGCCCTCATTTTTCTATGTCAGAAAATTTTTCATCCATATTAGAAGCTTACCTGTCACCCCTCCAATATTTTCCAGTTTCCAGAACAACCTCTCTATGTGGAACTGTCGAATGCCTTTTTTAGGTCCAAATAGATGCAGTCAACCCAACCATCTCTTTCCTGTAATATATCTGTTGCTCGATCATAGAAACTGAGTAAATTCGATACACAGGATCTTCCAAA
>NW_025554759.1:0-20000 GCF_020424385.1 Procambarus clarkii | reverse complement strand
GAAACAACCACTCAAGCCTTGACGCTTCTCCCAACATCCGGGGGAGAAAAACCTTCACACAAACTGCACCTGTCATAAAGAAGATGAAGACTCACCAGTGTCCACAGTGTCCGAAGGTATTCACCCGTCCTGGAAATGTGAAACGTCACATGTTAGTGCATTCAGGTGACAAACCTCATGAATGTCCAGAGTGTGGGAACGATTCAGTCAACGTGGAAGTATGAAGACTCACAGGAGGGTGCATGCGGATGAGAGACCTTTCAATGTGCCGAGTGTGGCAAAAAATTTAGAGAACGTGGAACTATAATAAGGCACATGTTAGTGCATTCAGGTGACAAACCTCATGAATGTCCCGAGTGTGGAAGAGGATTCAGTCGTCTTAGTGATATGAAGACTCACATGTTAGTACTGATACTGGACAGAGTATACAGAGACGAGAGCACCCCAAATTAGACATACCTGAGCCACACTTGAAAAGTTTTCTCGAAGCATGTACAAAGGAAGCCCCTTTCATCAGTCCACAAGGAGACATGTATTTACAAATAGACGGAGTAGCAATGGGCTCCCCCTTAGGAGTTTTATTTGCTAATTTTTATATGGGAACCATCGAAGATAGGGTCTTCAGTAGCAGACAAAAACCAACTGTATACTGCCGTTATGTAGATGACATATTCGTAATAGTAAAAGACTCAGATGAACTAATTGACCTAAAAAGACACCTAGAGAGAGAGTCAGTACTCCGATTTACACATGAAAATAGTGAAAATAACAGTCTGCCATTCTTGGATGTACTAATAACAAAAACAGGAACCTCTTTAAGCACCAACGTATATACCAAGCCCACCAACATAGGATTATGCCTGAACGGTAGAAGTGAGTGCCCCCAAAGATACAAAGCCAGTGTTCTCAATGCTTATATTCGTCGAGCGCTTACCCACTGCTCTGAATGGAGCACCGTGAGTAGAGAGTTTGAAAGAGTAACTCAGGTATTGGTGAACAACGGATATAGCAACGCGGAAATAAACGCTGCTATAAGAAGACACTTGGACCGTTGGTATAATTCAGAACCTAGAACAGAAACCACAACACCCCCAATAAAATTATATTACAAATCAACCATGCACAGTGAACATATAAAAGAGGAAAGAATAATGAAAGAAATAATCCGTAAAGGAGTAAAAAACACTACTCCTAACCAAAACATAAACCTGATAATATTCTACAAAACCAAGAAGACTTCCGAACTCCTTATCAAAAACAGCCCGAAGCCGACGGAGAACCCTCTACAGCAGTCAAGCGTTGTATACATGTACACTTGCCCCCACGAAGGATGTAACCTTCAATGTAAGTACATAGGTATGACGTCGACCAAGCTGACGAGGCGTTTGACATGCCATCTTCAATCTGGTGCCCCTAGGAATCACATGAGACAAGCCCATGACATTACTCTAACAAGAGAAATGTTGAACAAGAATACTTGCATAATAGACAAAACCCAAGATTCAAGAAGATTACAAATTCTTGAGGCAATTCACATAAGAATAGAGCGACCTACCATGAACACCCAAATCACGGAACTATTTACTCTACCCACCATGAGAGTAAGGACAAGACAAGAACATATCGATGCCAACACAGAAGACAATGTCCAACATAACAGGCCAATCACACTGGATTAATCTTTGTGTTTAGATAGGAGATGCCTCGTATGGGCCAATAAGCCTTCTGCAGCCTCTATGTTTCACCTCACATTTATCCCTTATGTATCCCCCCATGTTTTTCACCTTCATTGTATTATCACCTGACCTAATGCGGGTATAAAATCAACTAGTATTGTAAGATCTGTTCACTTGAGAATGAACCATGGAGGTTCGAAACGTCGTGCAAATTATACAAATAAGTGTAATACACTCTATAGTAAATCACTTCTTTTCTTCACCTTAAAAGTACGAAAATGAGTTTTGGAGAACTCCTATTTCAATTAAGCCCTGATGCTAAGAAAATAGTTAGAGGGATAGAAGCCCTAAACCAGAAAATAATAAATACAGAATATGCGGTCATATTCAATGAAACATGTTTGAAAGAAAACCTGCTGCCAGTATACACCAATATAAACCCACATGACCCAGCAGTCCGCAATACAGAGTTTACCTATAGGTATAGGCAAGAGCTCATTCGGCATCAATTAAACAAGAAGAAGGAAGCCCTCCAAACCTTTATAGAGCAGGCGGAGCATCTGTTAAACAAATGGACCCAGTACGACATCCCTACCCAACTCAAGCAAACCATCAACAGTGAACTATTTAACCTGAAACAACAACATAAAACTCTTGTAGAAACAAAGACACTCCGTAAGTTAACATCCCTAAACGGTGGACAGCTAAAAATCCCTCGTCCTAAAGATGGCTACTTTAACCTGACTTCTTATGATCTTACCCAGGACCAACGAGACCTCTTAAATCTTGGTCTAAATTGTCAATTCTTATCTAAACCAAAGATGCATCAAAAACGCCTGGAAATCGAAATGCTTCTGGACGATATCCATAAGCTAGAAGACAACAAAAAAGTCATCACCACAGACACACTTCAAGCTGAACTACTTGCAGAAGCAGGAAAAAACGAGGAACATATTCATCTACAATCTTAACCCCACGACTCAAAGAAGCAGCGAAACAACTAAAAAATCTGAAAGACGTAACAATAAGAAAAGCCGACAAAACAGCAGCATATGTATTGATTCCTACCCATGAATACATGAACAAAATTAGCGACATCCTAAGTGACGACTCCAAATTTCAACGAATCACGAGGAACCCCGTAGAAGACCTTAAGCGGAAAGTAAACAAAACAATTACAGCAATCAACGCAAAGAAAGGTAGTGTGCATTTCAATAAACTTCAAGGCGACTATGGCTTAGGATATGCCTACGGCAATGTTAAGACGCATAAACCAGGTAACCCACTACGCCCTATAATCAGCCAAATACCAACCCCAACTTATCACCTGGCAAAGAAACTCAATGAACTCCTAACTCCATACACTCCAAGTAAGTTTAGTCTACAATCATCAGCAGATTTCCTAGAATTGATCAAATCTACCCAGCCCGATGGAATCATCGCTTCCCTGGACGTTGAATCCCTATTTACCAACGTCCCAGTCGACACAACCATAGGAATGATACTGGACAGAGTATACAGAGACGAGAGCACCCCCAAATTAGACATACCTGAGCCACACTTGAAAAGTCTTCTCGAAGCATGTACAAAGGAAGCCCCTTTCATCAGTCCACAAGGAGACATGTATTTACAAATAGACGGAGTAGCAATGGGCTCCCCCTTAGGAGTTTTATTTGCTAACTTTTATATGGGAACCATCGAAGATAGGGTCTTCAGTAGCAGACAAAAACCAACTGTATACTGCCGTTATGTAGATGACATATTCGTAATAGTAAAAGACTCAGATGAACTAATTGACCTAAAAAGACACCTAGAGAGAGAGTCAGTACTCCGATTTACACATGAAAATAGTGAAAATAACAGTCTGCCATTCTTGGATGTACTAATAACAAAAACAGGAACCTCTTTAAGCACCAACGTATATACCAAGCCCACCAACATAGGATTATGCCTGAACGGTAGAAGTGAGTGCCCCCAAAGATACAAAGCCAGTGTTCTCAATGCTTATATTCGTCGAGCGCTTACCCACTGCTCTGAATGGAGCACCGTGAGTAGAGAGTTTGAAAGAGTAACTCAGGTATTGGTGAACAACGGATATAGCAACGCGGAAATAAACGCTGCTATAAGAAGACACTTGGACCGTTGGTATAATTCAGAACCTAGAACAGAAACCACAACACCCCCAATAAAATTATATTACAAATCAACCATGCACAGTGAACATATAAAAGAGGAAAGAATAATGAAAGAAATAATCCGTAAAGGAGTAAAAAGCACTACTCCTAACCAAAACATAAACCTGATAATATTCTACAAAACCAAGAAGACTTCCGAACTCCTTATCAAAAACAGCCCGAAGCCGACGGAGAACCCTCTACAGCAGTCAAGCGTTGTATACATGTACACTTGCCCCCACGAAGGATGTAACCTTCAATGTAAGTACATAGGTATGACGTCGACCAAGCTGACGAGGCGTTTGACATGCCATCTTCAATCTGGTGCCCCTAGGAATCACATGAGACAAGCCCATGACATTACTCTAACAAGAGAAATGTTGAACAAGAATACTTGCATAATAGACAAAACCCAAGATTCAAGAAGATTACAAATTCTTGAGGCAATTCACATAAGAATAGAGCGACCTACCATGAACACCCAAATCACGGAACTATTTACTCTACCCACCATGAGAGTAAGGACAAGACAAGAACATATCGATGCCAACACAGAAGACAATGTCCAACATAACAGGCCAATCACACTGGATTAATCTTTGTGTTTAGATAGGAGATGCCTCGTATGGGCCAATAAGCCTTCTGCAGCCTCTATGTTTCACCTCACATTTATCCCTTATGTATCCCCCCATGTTTTTCACCTTCATTGTATTATCACCTGACCTAATGCGGGTATAAAATCAACTAGTATTGTAAGATCTGTTCACTTGAGAATGAACCATGGAGGTTCGAAACGTCGTGCAAATTATACAAATAAGTGTAATACACTCTATAGTAAATCACTTCTTTTCTTCACCTTAAAAGTACGAAAATGAGTTTTGGAGAACTCCTATTTCAATTAAGCCCTGATCCTAAGAAAATAGTTAGAGGGATAGAAGCCCTAAACCAGAAAATAATAAATACAGAATATGCGGTCATATTCAATGAAACATGTTTGAAAGAAAACCTGCTGCCAGTATACACCAATATATATATATATAGATATATATATATATTTATATACATATATATATATATATATATATATATATATATATATATATATATGCAAACAAGCCTGAAT
This sequence comes from Procambarus clarkii, assembly GCF_020424385.1. Taxonomy (NCBI): domain Eukaryota; kingdom Metazoa; phylum Arthropoda; class Malacostraca; order Decapoda; family Cambaridae; genus Procambarus; species Procambarus clarkii. The sequence goes on along the minus strand of NW_025554759.1, from coordinate 15,027 downwards.
GGTCCCCAGGACTATATACAACTGAAAACTCACACCCCAGAAGTGACTCGAACCCATACTCCCACAACTGGTATGTACAGGGACGCCTTAATCCGCTTGACCATCACGACCGGACATAAGGAAGTGATAGCCGAGGCTATATGAACCACTTCCCCGCCGGCACTCGGATGGTAATCTTGGGCATAGCATTTTATCAAATCACCTCATTCTTTGGGGCACACGTGAGGAACACAAATGCAAACAAGCCTGAATGGTCCCCAGGACTATATACAACTGAAAACTCACACCCCAGAAGTGACTCGAACCCATACTCCCACAACTGGTATGTACAGGGACGCCTTAATCCGCTTGACCATCACGACCGGACATAAGGAAGTGATAGCCGAGGCTATATGAACCACTTCCCCGCCGGCACTCGGATGGTAATCTTGGGCATAGCATTTTATCAAATCACCTCATTCTTTGGGGCACACGTGAGGAACACAAATGCAAACAAGCCTGAATGGTCCCCAGGACTATATACAACTGAAAACTCACACCCCAGAAGTGACTCGAACCCATACTCCCACAACTGGTATGTACAGGGACGCCTTAATCCGCTTGACCATCACGACCGGACATAAGGAAGTGATAGCCGAGGCTATATGAACCACTTCCCCGCCGGCACTCGGATGGTAATCTTGGGCATAGCATTTTATCAAATCACCTCATTCTTTGGGGCACACGTGAGGAACACAAATGCAAACAAGCCTGAATGGTCCTCACGTGTGCCCCAAAGAATGAGGTGATTTGATAAAATGCTATGCCCAAGATTACCATCCGAGTGCCGGCGGGGAAGTGGTTCATATAGCCTCGGCTATCACTTCCTTATGTCCGGTCGTGATGGTCAAGCGGATTAAGGCGTCCCTGTACATACCAGTTGTGGGAGTATGGGTTCGAGTCACTTCTGGGGTGTGAGTTTTCAGTTGTATATAGTCCTGGGGACCATTCAGGCTTGTTTGCATTTGTGTTCCTCACGTGTGCCCCAAAGAATGAGGTGATTTGATAAAATGCTATGCCCAAGATTACCATCCGAGTGCCGGCGGGGAAGTGGTTCATATAGCCTCGGCTATCACTTCCTTATGTCCGGTCGTGATGGTCAAGCGGATTAAGGCGTCCCTGTACATACCAGTTGTGGGAGTATGGGTTCGAGTCACTTCTGGGGTGTGAGTTTTCAGTTGTATATAGTCCTGGGGACCATTCAGGCTTGTTTGCATTTGTGTTCCTCACGTGTGCCCCAAGAATGAGGTGATTTGATAAAATGCTATGCCCAAGATTACCATCCGAGTGCCGGCGGGGAAGTGGTTCATATAGCCTCGGCTATCACTTCCTTATGTCCGGTCGTGATGGTCAAGCGGATTAAGGCGTCCCTGTACATACCAGTTGTGGGAGTATGGGTTCGAGTCACTTCTGGGGTGTGAGTTTTCAGTTATATATATATATATATATATATATATATATATTAGTATATTTTGGTAGCAGTCTTTCCTGTAGACATATATTATTAAATATGACCGAAAAAGTAAGATTAATAATTCTAACACGAATTTTCTCAATCTTTCGTACATTACGCTTCACTGTTGGAGGTAAATCAAAAATCACTTCTCCAAAATTCATTTTTATTTCTAGTCTGACGCGACACGGGCGCGTTTCGTAAAACTTATTACATTTTCAAAGACTTCACAAATACACAACTGATTAGAACTTGCGTTTCCCTGATTTTATATCTACATTTGAGTGAGGTGGGAAGGGTGATGTGGCATTACATTTGAGTGAGGTGGGAAGGGTGATGTGGCATTAACACAAGACAGAACACTAGGGGATATTAATAGGGTATTAAAAGTATCAACACAAGACAGAACAGAAACAATGGGTATTGAATAGAAGTGTTTGTAGAAAGCCTATTGGTCCATATTTCTTGATGCTTCTATATTGGAGCGGAGTCTTGAGGTGGGTAGAATATAGTTGTGCAATAATTGGCTGTTGATTGCTGGTGTTGACTTCTTGATGTGTAGTGCCTCGCAAACGTCAAGCCGCCTGCTATCGCTGTATCTATCGATGATTTCTGTGTTGTTTACTAGGATTTCTCCTATTAATATCCCCTAGTGTTCTGTCTTGTGTTAATGCCACATCACCCTTCCCACCTCACTCAAATGTAATGCCACATCACCCTTCCCACCTCACTCAAATGTAGATATAAAATCAGGGAAACGCAAGTTCTAATCAGTTGTGTATTTGTGAAGTCTTTGAAAATGTAATAAGTTTTACGAAACGCGCCCGTGTCGCGTCAGACTAGAAATAAAAATGAATTTTGGAGAAGTGATTTTTGATTTACCTCCAACAGTGAAGCGTAATGTACGAAAGATTGAGAAAATTCGTGTTAGAATTATTAATCTTACTTTTTCGGTCATATTTAATAATATATATATATATATATATATATATATATATATATATATATATATATATATATATATATATATATATATTTATATATATATATTAGTATATTTTGGTAGCAGTCTTTCCTGTAGACATATATTATTAAATATGACCGAAAAAGTAAGATTAATAATTCTAACACGAATTTTCTCAATCTTTCGTACATTACGCTTCACTGTTGGAGGTAAATCAAAAATCACTTCTCCAAAATTCATTTTTTATTTCTAGTCTGACGCGACACGGGCGCGTTTCGTAAAACTTATTACATTTTCAAAGACTTCACAAATACACAACTGATTAGAACTTACGTCTCTGATATTATATCTACATTTGAGTGAGGTGGGAAGGATGATGTGGCATTATCAACACAAGACAGAACAGGAGGGGATATTAATAGGGTATTAAAAGTATCAACACAAGACAGAACAGAAACAATGGGTATTGAATAGAAGTGTTTGTAGAAAGCCTATTGGTCCATATTTCTTGATGCTTCTATATTGGGGCGGAGTCTTGAGGTGGGTAGAATATAGTTGTGCAATAATTGGCTGTTGATTGCTGGTGTTGACTTCTTGATGTGTAGTGCCTCGCAAACGTCAAGCTTCCTTCTATCGCTGTATCTATCGATGATTTCTGTGTTGTTTACTAGGATTTCTCTGGCGATGGTTTGGTTATGGGAAGAGATTATATGTTCCTTAATGGAGCCCTGTTGCTTATGCATCGTTAAACGCCTAGAAAGAGATGTTGTTGTCTTGCCTATATACTGGGTTTTTTGGAGCTTACAGTCCCCAAGTGGGCATTTGAAGGCATAGACGACGTTAGTCTCTTTTAAAGCGTTCTGTTTTGTGTCTGGAGAGTTTCTCATGAGTAGGCTGGCCGTTTTTCTGGTTTTATAGTAAATCGTCAGTTGTATCTTCTGATTTTTGTCTGTAGGGATAACGTTTCTATTAACAATATCTTTCAGGACCCTTTCCTCCGTTTTATGAGCTGTGGAAAAGAAGTTCCTGTAAAATAGTCTAATAGGGGGTATAGGTGTTGTGTTAGTTGTCTCTTCAGAGGTTGCATGGCTTTTCACTTTCCTTCTTATGATGTCTTCGATGAAACCATTGGAGAAGCCGTTATTGACTAGGACCTGCCTTACCCTACAGAGTTCTTCGTCGACTTGCTTCCATTCTGAGCTGTGGCTGAGAGCACGGTCGACGTATGCGTTAACAACACTCCTCTTGTACCTGTCGGGGCAGTCGCTGTTGGCATTTAGGCACATTCCTATGTTTGTTTCCTTAGTGTAGACTGCAGTGTGGAAACCTCCGCCCTTTTCCATGACTGTTACATCTAGAAAAGGCAGCTTCCCATCCTTTTCCGTCTCGTAAGTGAAACGCAGCACGGAACTCTGCTCAAATGCCTCCTTCAGCTCCTGCAGATGTCTGACATCAGGTACCTGTGTAAAAATATCGTCAACATACCTGCAGTATATGGCCGGTTTCAAGTTCATGTCGACTAAGACTTTTTGCTCGATGGTACCCATGTAGAAGTTTGCAAACAGGACACCTAGGGGAGAACCCATGGCGACCCCATCTACTTGCTTATACATGTGCCCATCCGGGCTCAAGAAGGGTGCCTCTTTAGTACAAGCTTGGAGTAGTTTCCTCAGAATACTTTCTGGCATGTCAAGAGGAGTACAGGCTGGATCACGATACACTCTGTCGGCTATCATTCCGATTGTCTCGTCCACAGGTACGTTGGTAAACAGCGATTCTACGTCCAACGAGGCTCTTATCCCTGTGGCCCGTGTGCCCCGCAGTAAGTCCACAAATTCCTTTGGAGACTTCAGGCTGAAGGCGCAAGGAACATAAGGAGTCAGCAGGCCGTTGAGTCGCTTCGCCAGTCTGTACGTGGGTGTGGGTATCTGGCTAATGATTGGCCGAAGTGGGTTTCCAGGCTTGTGCGTCTTGACATTTCCATACGCATATCCAGGTTTATATTCCCCAATGATCTTTGGCAGGTGGAGTCCGGATTTCTTGGCGTTCACAGTTTCGATCAGTTTGTTGACCTTTGCTTTTAATTCGGCTGTAGTGTCCTTCGTTACCCTTTGGAACTTAGTTTGGTCAGAGAGTATGATGTTCATTTTCGCCAGATATTCGTCTTTTTTAAGAATGACATATATTGGCGACTTGTCACCTCTCCTGACAACTATCTCCTTGTTCTCACGAAGGCTTTTAGCTGCCGCTTTAAGCTCGGGGGACAGTATGGTGCTTCTGTAGTTGCCTCGATTCTTTCCTCCTTCTGCAATAAGTTCTGCTTGTAAGGTATCTTTGGTAGTGACCTTCTTTTGTGTCTCGAGGTCGAATATGTCGTCCAACAGATGCCCACTTGGGGACTGTAAGCTCCAAAAAACCCAGTATATAGGCAAGACAACAACATCTCTTTCTAGGCGTTTAACGATGCATAAGCAACAGGGCTCCATTAAGGAACATATAATCTCTTCCCATAACCAAACCATCGCCAGAGAAATCCTAGTAAACAACACAGAAATCATCGATAGATACAGCGATAGCAGGCGGCTTGACGTTTGCGAGGCACTACACATCAAGAAGTCAACACCAGCAATCAACAGCCAATTATTGCACAACTATATTCTACCCACCTCAAGACTCCGCCCCAATATAGAAGCATCAAGAAATATGGACCAATAGGCTTTCTACAAACACTTCTATTCAATACCCATTGTTTCTGTTCTGTCTTGTGTTGATACTTTTAATACCCTATTAATATCCCCTCCTGTTCTGTCTTGTGTTGATAATGCCACATCATCCTTCCCACCTCACTCAAATGTAGATATAATATCAGAGACGTAAGTTCTAATCAGTTGTGTATTTGTGAAGTCTTTGAAAATGTAATAAGTTTTACGAAACGCGCCCGTGTCGCGTCAGACTAGAAATAAAAAATGAATTTTGGAGAAGTGATTTTTGATTTACCTCCAACAGTGAAGCGTAATGTACGAAAGATTGAGAAAATTCGTGTTAGAATTATTAATCTTACTTTTTCGGTCATATTTAATAATATATGTCTACAGGAAAGACTGCTACCAAAATATACTAATATTAAAGTGCACGACCCAGCAGCAAGGAATCAAGCCTTCACGATAAAATATCGCCAGGATCTGATTCGTGATCAGATATACAAGGCAGAGAATGAAATCAAAGACAACAAAACGCAACTACTTCATGCTACAAACGAGTGGAGAAATAGCAACATCGACCATAGTATCCGTACCCGCATTGAACAACACCTCGACATCCTCACAGACCAACATCACCTCAGCACTGAAACAAGGATTATCAAGAAACTAACAACATTATATGGAGGACCTATGGCAATTCCACGACCAAGAGATGGCTTCCTGAACCTTGCAGGAATTAACCTCACTGAGGACCAAGTCACTCTCCTAAATCTGGGCATAAACTGTCATGTTATGTCCAGACCGAGTGAAATGGCCCGGAAAGTAGAGTTGGAAATTCTGTTGGACTACATATTCGACCTCGAGACACAAAAGAAGGTCACTACCAAAGATACCTTACAAGCAGAACTTATTGCAGAAGGAGGAAAGAATCGAGGCAACTACAGAAGCACCATACTGTCCCCCGAGCTTAAAGCGGCAGCTAAAAGCCTTCGTGAGAACAAGGAGATAGTTGTCAGGAGAGGTGACAAGTCGCCAATATATGTCATTCTTAAAAAAGACGAATATCTGGCGAAAATGAACATCATACTCTCTGACCAAACTAAGTTCCAAAGGGTAACGAAGGACACTACAGCCGAATTAAAAGCAAAGGTCAACAAACTGATCGAAACTGTGAACGCCAAGAAATCCGGACTCCACCTGCCAAAGATCATTGGGGAATATAAACCTGGATATGCGTATGGAAATGTCAAGACGCACAAGCCTGGAAACCCACTTCGGCCAATCATTAGCCAGATACCCACACCCACGTACAGACTGGCGAAGCGACTCAACGGCCTGCTGACTCCTTATGTTCCTTGCGCCTTCAGCCTGAAGTCTCCAAAGGAATTTGTGGACTTACTGCGGGGCACACGGGCCACAGGGATAAGAGCCTCGTTGGACGTAGAATCGCTGTTTACCAACGTACCTGTGGACGAGACAATCGGAATGATAGCCGACAGAGTGTATCGTGATCCAGCCTGTACTCCTCTTGACATGCCAGAAAGTATTCTGAGGAAACTACTCCAAGCTTGTACTAAAGAGGCACCCTTCTTGAGCCCGGATGGGCACATGTATAAGCAAGTAGATGGGGTCGCCATGGGTTCTCCCCTAGGTGTCCTGTTTGCAAACTTCTACATGGGTACCATCGAGCAAAAAGTCTTAGTCGACATGAACTTGAAACCGGCCATATACTGCAGGTATGTTGACGATATTTTTACACAGGTACCTGATGTCAGACATCTGCAGGAGCTGAAGGAGGCATTTGAGCAGAGTTCCGTGCTGCGTTTCACTTACGAGACGGAAAAGGATGGGAAGCTGCCTTTTCTAGATGTAACAGTCATGGAAAAGGGCGGAGGTTTCCACACTGCAGTCTACACTAAGGAAACAAACATAGGAATGTGCCTAAATGCCAACAGCGACTGCCCCGACAGGTACAAGAGGAGTGTTGTTAACGCATACGTCGACCGTGCTCTCAGCCACAGCTCAGAATGGAAGCAAGTCGACGAAGAACTCTGTAGGGTAAGGCAGGTCCTAGTCAATAACGGCTTCTCCAATGGTTTCATCGAAGACATCATAAGAAGGAAAGTGAAAAGCCATGCAACCTCTGAAGAGACAACTAACACAACACCTATACCCCCTATTAGACTATTTTACAGGAACTTCTTTTCCACAGCTCATAAAACGGAGGAAAGGGTCCTGAAAGATATTGTTAATAGAAACGTTATCCCTACAGACAAAAATCAGAAGATACAACTGACGATTTACTATAAAACCAGAAAAACGGCCAGCCTACTCATGAGAAACTCTCCAGACACAAAACAGAACGCTTTAAAAGAGACTAACGTCGTCTATGCCTTCAAATGCCCACTTGGGGACTGTAAGCTCCAAAAAACCCAGTATATAGGCAAGACAACAACATCTCTTTCTAGGCGTTTAACGATGCATAAGAAACAGGGCTCCATTAAGGAACATATAATCTCTTCCCATAACCAAACCATCGCCAGAGAAATCCTAGTAAACAACACATAAATCATCGATAGATACAGCGATAGCAGGCGGCTTGACGTTTGCGAGGCACTACACATCAAGAAGTCAACACCAGCAATCAACAGCCAATTATTGCACAACTATATTCTACCCACCTCAAGACTCCGCCCCAATATAGAAGCATCAAGAAATATGGACCAATAGGCTTTCTACAAACACTTCTATTCAATACCCATTGTTTCTGTTCTGTCTTGTGTTGATACTTTTAATACCCTATTAATATCCCCTCCTGTTCTGTCTTGTGTTGATAATGCCACATCATCCTTCCCACCTCACTCAAATGTAGATATAATATCAGAGACGTAAGTTCTAATCAGTTGTGTATTTGTGAAGTCTTTGAAAATGTAATAAGTTTTACGAAACGCGCCCGTGTCGCGTCAGACTAGAAATAAAAAATGAATTTTGGAGAAGTGATTTTTGATTTACCTCCAACAGTGAAGCGTAATGTACGAAAGATTGAGAAAATTCGTGTTAGAATTATTAATCTTACTTTTTCGGTCATATTTAATAATATATATATATATATATATATATTAGTATATTTTGGTAGCAGTCTTTCCTGTAGACATATATTATTAAATATGACCGAAAAAGTAAGATTAATAATTCTAACACGAATTTTCTCAATCTTTCGTACATTTCTTTTCACTGTTGGAGGTAAATCAAAAATCAATTCTCCAAAATTCATTTTTATTTCTAGTCTGACGCGACACGAGCGCATTTCGTAAAACTTATTACATTTTCAAAGACTTTAGTTCACAAATACACAACTGAATAGAACTTACGCATCTCCGATTTTATATCTACATTTGAGTGAGGTGGAAGGGGTGATGTGGCATTAACACAAGACAGAACAAGATGTGGCATTAATAGGGTATTAATTTCATCAACACAAGACAGAACAAGAAGTGGTATTAATTTCATCAACAATGAAATTAATACCCTATTAATACCACTTCTTGTTCTGTCTTGTGTTGATGAAATTAATACCCTATTAATGCCACATCATGTTCTGTCTTGTGTTGATGCCACATCACCCCTTCCACCTCACTCAAATGTAGATATAAAATCGGAGATGCGTTAGTTCTATTCAGTTGTGTATTTGTGAACTAAAGTCTTTGAAAATGTAATAAGTTTTACGAAACGCGCTCGTGTCGCGTCAGACTAGAAATAAAAATGAATTTTGGAGAATTGATTTTTGATTTACCTCCAACAGTGAAAAGAAATGTACGAAAGATTGAGAAAATTCGTGTTAGAATTATTAATCTTACTTTTTCGGTCATATTTAATAATATATATATATATATATATATATATATATATATATATATATATATATATATATATAAGATTAATCCAGTGTAATTGGCCTGTTATGTTGGACATTGTCTTCTGAGACAATGTCAACACAGAAGACAATGTCCAACATAACAGGCCAATTACACTGGATTAATCTTTGTGTTTGGATAGGAGATGCCTCGTATGGGCCAATAAGCCTTCTGCAGCCCCTATGTTTATCCCTTATGTATCCCCCCATGTTTTCACCTTCATTGTATTATCACCTGACCTAATGCGGGTATAAAATCAACTAGTATTGTAAGATCTGTTCACTTGAGAATGAACCATGGAGGTTCGAAACGTCGTGCAAATTATACAAATAAGTGTAATACACTCTATAGTAAATCACTTCTTTTCTTCACCTTAAAAGTACGAAAATAAGTTTTGGAGAACTCCTATTTCAATTAAGCCTTGATGCTAAGAAAATAGTTAGAGGGATAGAAGCCCTAAACCAGAAAATAATAAATACAGAATATGCGGTCATATTCAATGAATATGCGGTCATATTCAATGAACATATATATATATATATATATATATATATATATATATATATATATATATATATATATATATATATATATATATATATATATATATATATATATATATATATATATATATTGTGTGTGTGTATATAAATCCCTTTTTTTCATTGATAAGCTTAGGTATACGCAGCATTGTGCTGCTACCCTATTCTATATAATTCTACGATATTCTGTATGAAGAATTACAAAGAGTAAATAAAAAAAAACTGGCTATAAGTTTATCTTTTATCCGCACCTCACAGGCTTCATGAAAAAATTAACACGTAATGAATAGTATGACAATGTAGAGTTGAAGACATTAATGTATAACCACGAAGGAAAATTATGAAAGGAAAAAACTTAAGCACTTCCATGTTGATGAACATATCAGCCAAAGTATATTATGACGTGTTGATTATTGGTCTCCGAATGCATGATAGAACCGATGAGCTAGCCAAGACTTTTGCTCGTAAAGAGGGAATTGATTACCAACTTGGACTGCCTTTGAGCAGCCTGAGGGCAGCAATATCCCAGGAACATCAACTAAATTTCGGAGACTTGAGGCAAAGTGAAATTCACACCAGTTACTCCATCTATCATCATTCTATTATGCATGAAGAACCGCACGTCTATGGGTCATCCAATAATGTTAGCAGACTTCTAGATGTTACCACTGCTAGGCTTAGGCTCGGCTACAAGTACCTCTGGGAGTTTGTAACATCTGCTGATGTAGCTTTGACTAAATGTAAACTCTGTGAACAGAACTATTCGCATACTTTGCGTCATTATATAATGGAATGTGAAAAAATTGCGGAATTTAGAGATAACACCATTAATAGTGTCCAAGAAATGTGTAAGTGCTTCATTCATAATGATGTGCTGCCCGAAATTTTAGCGAAGTATGCAAAATTTGCTTACTGTAGGTAATGCATGCACATGACTGTAAAGCTGCCGCCCAGTTGGGTGGGTGTGGAGCAAGACTAGTAACTGTGTGACTCACTATAGATGTAAAGTGCCTTGTATAGTGACTGTTGTGAGCCTCTTGTTGATCACTTGTGACACCTCTTTGTGTCACTTGTGACACAAAGATTATTGATGTGTGTATTTGTGTGGGTGATTAGATATGTATGTGTATGTATATGTGTATACGTATATATATATATGTACATGTATATATGAGGGTGTGTACATGTGTATGCAACATTTTAATTTTGTAACTAGCGTCAAACATTGTTATTTGCTTAGCTAAACGAACTAGAGGGTTCAGTTCCTGAACTGGTTATGTGCCTCTGTAATCCTTTACAACACCGCCCACGGGATGGGTATGTAGTGCATAATAAAGAAATAAATTGAATTGATTATCACGTAAGTGCTTAAGTAATTTCCTGTTTGATTTTTCATTCATGGTTATACATTGTTATATGTATATATTTTCAGATTATAATTCGTATTATGCAAATATCTCCGAGTGAAATAGTGTACATCCGTATTTTTAATTTTTAATACAACATACATAATACATTTTTTAAGTATTTATTTATAATAAATAATTTAATTATTTAATTTATAATACTTTAATTATTAATAACATTATATAGTCGATTTAATATTGAACACGTACACATAAGTGTACGTGTTCACGTACGTGTTTTTTTTTGTTTTTTTTTTAAAGAGGACTGTTTGTCGACATAATTGTATTTGTGCTGCTTTTTCATCTATGTTTTCATTTCTTGTTTTCATTCTACTCATTATGCTCAATTAGTATTAAGCTTGTCATTTAAGTTTATCATGCCCGAAACGCTTTGCGTAATAGTGGCTTTAGGCATTGTATGTACTAGCTCTACCTATAAGTCAACCAATCTTTGTAAAAATTTATTGTATGTATGTACCTTACCTAAATAAACATTTTATTTTATTTTTATTTTAAGCGAAACGTCCAAAACTGGTGTCCGAAATGGCAAAAAAATTAGCGTTGTCAATGTAAGGAGTATCTTGTATCCCTGTGGGAGAGCTGTTTCCTTCAAAAAGTATAATCGTGTGGCCTTATGTTTAAAGACACAATTCCAAGTACATTCTTTGATTCAAAAACATGAAAATAAATACAAGTGTTAATATTAAATGACTAGATATAAACAAAAATAAGAGGTTGGAAAAATGATATGTGAAACCAGACCAAAACATTGGAACGCTCAGGTGATGAGTGGGTAAACAACCGCCACCATTTTAGCAGTACCCGCCGGTGATGTCCAGCACGAGCATTAAGAGAAAACCTTGACACAAACTGCACCTATCATAAAGAAGAAGCACCACCATTGACCGCTAAGTGCTCACATCAAGTCTAACTCAGAAACAACACTCAAGCCTTGACGCTTCTCCCAACATCCGGGGGAGAAAACCTTCACACAAACTGCACCTGTCATAAAGAAGATGAAGACTCACCAGTGTCCACAGTGTCCGAAGGTATTCACCCGTCCTGGAAATGTGAAACGTCACATGTTAGTGCATTCAGGTGACAAACCTCATAAATGTCCAGAGTGTGGGAAGAGATTCAGTCAACGTGGAAGTTTGAAGACTCACAGGAGGGTGCATGCGGGTGAGAGACCTTTTCAATGTGCCGAGTGTGGCAAAAAATTTAGAGAACGTGGAACTATAATAAGGCACATGTTAGTGCATTCAGGTGACAAACCTCATGAATGTCCAGAGTGTGGGAAGAGATTCAGTCGTCTTAGTGATATGAAGACTCACATGTTAGTACATTCTGGTGACAAGCCTCATGAGTGTCCAGAGTGTGGAAAGAGATTCAGTCGGCATGGACATATGAAGCATCACATGATGGTGCATGCAGATGAGAGACCTTTTCAATGTGCCGAGTGTGGCAAAAAATTTAGAGAACGTAGAACTATAATAGAGCACATGTTAGTGCATTCAGGTGACAAACCTCATGAATGTCCAGAGTGTGGGGAGAGATTCAGTCGTCTTAGTGTTATGAAGACTCACATGTTAGTGCATTCAGGTGACAAGCCTCACGAGTGTCCAGAGTGTGGGAAGAGATTCAGTTGTCTTGGAAATATGAAGGCTCACATGTTAGTGCATTCAGGTGAAAAAACTCATGAGTGTCCAGAGTGTGAGAAGAGATTCACTCGGCGTGGAAATATGAAGACACACATGTTATTGCATTCAGGTGACAAACCTCATGAGTGTCCAGAGTGTGGGAAGAGATTCAGTCTGCTTGGACATATGAAGAGACACAGGATGATACATGCGGATGAGAGACCTTTTCAATGTGCCGAGTGTGGCAAAAAATTTAGAGAACGTAGAACTATAATAGAGCACATGTTAGTGCATTCACGTGACAAACCTCATGAATGTCCAGAGTGTGGAAAGAGATTCAGTCATCTTGGAAGTATGACGACTCACAGGATGGTGCATGCGGATCAGAGACCTTTTCAATGTGCCGAGTGTGGTAAAAAATTTAGAAAACGTGGAACTATAATAAGGCACATGTTAGTGCATTCAGGTGATAAACCTCACGACTGTCCAGAGTGTGGGAAGAGAGTCAGTCGTCTTGGAAGTATGAAGAGGCACAAGATGATACATGCAGATAATAGGCTAAACATTTTGAGCGTGAAAGATAATTAAGAGAATGTTGAAGGATAATGAGGCACATAATGGTATATTATCTTACCTTTAATCTAACAGTGTGCTATCACAATGTCAGTTGGATGTTCTTCAGAGGTAATTATATTTTGCTTGAGAAATACACTTCACAATGAAAAGGTAAAGATATGAAGATATTTTATTATATTGTTCTTTTATGAAAGTTAGATGACCAAGCAAGAACTGGAGAAGCTGTCAGTAGGAAAACTCAAAATTGCTTATAAGTACTGTATAGAAATATCTCTTTAATTTAGCAAAGGTAAAACAAAGCTTTAAATGTTTTTCTTCATATTTATGTAAATAATGTGCTTCCTTCTTTTCCTTCCCGTGGAAATTTATTTAAAATGTTATATACTCTGTAGCTAAGTTATGGACATTTTTGTTGTAATATTATTTAGCATTGGAGTTGGTGAAGAACACAGTCTGAGATATACTTAAGATGAGACCATTTCATTGGATGGGAAATGTATACTAATCAACGAATTTTCTCATCAGATTCATATGCAAACTGATGTCCATTTTTTATTTTTTGCTTAGGCTTATTTATGAGTTCCTCTCTTGATTATAAATATTTCACCAAAGAGTTTATTGAAGGCAGACTGGCATTTATAACTGTCAGTGAAGTTAATATGAAATTTAAATTTATATTACTCTAAAAATTTATCACTCTAAATTTACCAGAAATTTATTACTCTAGCCTAACTTTATCAGTTATGCTGTAATTGTCTGGGAATAATATTTTACCCGATTTACCTGAGGGATACTAACCCGAGTGGCCTCGATGAGAACAGGAAGTCGTCGGCTTGTTGAAGGCTCCCTTCCCCCTCCCAGTTTGCCTTCATGATTTTTTCCAGGTATATTTTGAAATTCAGCACAGTTTTGGCAGTTATGGGTTTGGTGGGTCGGCAGTTCCATTGATCAATAACCCTGTGGGTGAAAAAGCCTGATTCAAAGTTATATTAGTCTGATTGGCAATTATTTTATCCTGACTCAATTTATATAAAAAATTATATCAAAGAGATATTTATGCTTGTGGGTTGTGGGTTCTATTACGTCTATCAATGGAGAGTTTCAGATCAGGGTTAGCATTTAGGAACAAGGTTTTGTACTTGTAAATAGCATAAGAGAATGTGTAGAGCGAGTGTATATGTAGCATGTTCAGGGATTTTAAACAGAGAGGTTGGGTGTTGTTTGAAGACAGTTTTATTGTTCTGATAGCAGATTTTTGTTGGGTGATGATGGGTTTGAGGTAGTTTGCAGTGGATGAATGAACCCCATGCATAGATACTGTATGTTGAGATACCACCCCTAATTTACAAAAAAAGCCTCTAGATTTTTAGCTCCAGCCATTGCATTGCTCTACAACAAATTATTTGAACTCTAAACCTTTCCTGATATTTTGAGAAAAAAAGCAAGAGTAACCTTAGTCCATAAAATCAGCAATCTCACTGAAGTCAACAATTATAGACCAATATCAATTCTGCCAATTTTGTCTAAATTATTTTAAAGTTAATTTGCACGCAGCCTTACTCCTATTTATACTTAGTTCTTCCCATAATGGCTTCAGGCCCAAAAAAGGACCAATCATGCCCAGTTAGTATGATTAATTTCATTTATGCAGCCCTTGGAAAATTTATTCATTTATTTGTTGACCTACATAAGACGTTTTGACATTGTAAACACATTAACTTTCTTAAATTGCAACATTACGGAGTAAGAGATCACTCCCTCCAATACCTATAATCTTACCTCAGTGACAGG
>NW_025554758.1:0-67477 GCF_020424385.1 Procambarus clarkii | reverse complement strand
CCCCCCCCCCCCCCCCCCCCCCCCCCCCCCCCCCCCCCCCCCCCCCCCCCCCCCCCCCCCCCCCCCCCCCCCCCCCCCCCCCCCCCCCCCCCCCCCCCCCCCCCCCCCCCCCCCCCCCCCCCCCCCCCCCCCCCCCCCCCCCCCCCCCCCCCCCCCCCCCCCCCCCCCCCCCCCCCCCCCCCCCCCCCCCCCCCCCCCCCCCCCCCCCCCCCCCCCCCCCCCCCCCCCCCCCCCCCCCCCCCCCCCCCCCCCCCCCCCCCCCCCCCCCCCCCCCCCCCCCCCCCCCCCCCCCCCCCCCCCCCCCCCCCCCCCCCCCCCCCCCCCCCCCCCCCCCCCCCCCCCCCCCCCCCCCCCCCCCCCCCCCCCCCCCCCCCCCCCCCCCCCCCCCCCCCCCCCCCCCCCCCCCCCCCCCCCCCCCCCCCCCCCCCCCCCCCCCCCCCCCCCCCCCCCCCCCCCCCCCCCCCCCCCCCCCCCCCCCCCCCCCCCCCCCCCCCCCCCCCCCCCCCCCCCCCCCCCCCCCCCCCCCCCCCCCCCCCCCCCCCCCCCCCCCCCCCCCCCCCCCCCCCCCCCCCCCCCCCCCCCCCCCCCCCCCCCCCCCCCCCCCCCCCCCCCCCCCCCCCCCCCCCCCCCCCCCCCCCCCCCCCCCCCCCCCCCCCCCCCCCCCCCCCCCCCCCCCCCCCCCCCCCCCCCCCCCCCCCCCCCCCCCCCCCCCCCCCCCCCCCCCCCCCCCCCCCCCCCCCCCCCCCCCCCCCCCCCCCCCCCCCCCCCCCCCCCCCCCCCCCCCCCCCCCCCCCCCCCCCCCCCCCCCCCCCCCCCCCCCCCCCCCCCCCCCCCCCCCCCCCCCCCCCCCCCCCCCCCCCCCCCCCCCCCCCCCCCCCCCCCCCCCCCCCCCCCCCCCCCCCCCCCCCCCCCCCCCCCCCCCCCCCCCCCCCCCCCCCCCCCCCCCCCCCCCCCCCCCCCCCCCCCCCCCCCCCCCCCCCCCCCCCCCCCCCCCCCCCCCCCCCCCCCCCCCCCCCCCCCCCCCCCCCCCCCCCCCCCCCCCCCCCCCCCCCCCCCCCCCCCCCCCCCCCCCCCCCCCCCCCCCCCCCCCCCCCCCCCCCCCCCCCCCCCCCCCCCCCCCCCCCCCCCCCCCCCCCCCCCCCCCCCCCCCCCCCCCCCCCCCCCCCCCCCCCCCCCCCCCCCCCCCCCCCCCCCCCCCCCCCCCCCCCCCCCCCCCCCCCCCCCCCCCCCCCCCCCCCCCCCCCCCCCCCCCCCCCCCCCCCCCCCCCCCCCCCCCCCCCCCCCCCCCCCCCCCCCCCCCCCCCCCCCCCCCCCCCCCCCCCCCCCCCCCCCCCCCCCCCCCCCCCCCCCCCCCCCCCCCCCCCCCCCCCCCCCCCCCCCCCCCCCCCCCCCCCCCCCCCCCCCCCCCCCCCCCCCCCCCCCCCCCCCCCCCCCCCCCCCCCCCCCCCCCCCCCCCCCCCCCCCCCCCCCCCCCCCCCCCCCCCCCCCCCCCCCCCCCCCCCCCCCCCCCCCCCCCCCCCCCCCCCCCCCCCCCCCCCCCCCCCCCCCCCCCCCCCCCCCCCCCCCCCCCCCCCCCCCCCCCCCCCCCCCCCCCCCCCCCCCCCCCCCCCCCCCCCCCCCCCCCCCCCCCCCCCCCCCCCCCCCCCCCCCCCCCCCCCCCCCCCCCCCCCCCCCCCCCCCCCCCCCCCCCCCCCCCCCCCCCCCCCCCCCCCCCCCCCCCCCCCCCCCCCCCCCCCCCCCCCCCCCCCCCCCCCCCCCCCCCCCCCCCCCCCCCCCCCCCCCCCCCCCCCCCCCCCCCCCCCCCCCCCCCCCCCCCCCCCCCCCCCCCCCCCCCCCCCCCCCCCCCCCCCCCCCCCCCCCCCCCCCCCCCCCCCCCCCCCCCCCCCCCCCCCCCCCCCCCCCCCCCCCCCCCCCCCCCCCCCCCCCCCCCCCCCCCCCCCCCCCCCCCCCCCCCCCCCCCCCCCCCCCCCCCCCCCCCCCCCCCCCCCCCCCCCCCCCCCCCCCCCCCCCCCCCCCCCCCCCCCCCCCCCCCCCCCCCCCCCCCCCCCCCCCCCCCCCCCCCCCCCCCCCCCCCCCCCCCCCCCCCCCCCCCCCCCCCCCCCCCCCCCCCCCCCCCCCCCCCCCCCCCCCCCCCCCCCCCCCCCCCCCCCCCCCCCCCCCCCCCCCCCCCCCCCCCCCCCCCCCCCCCCCCCCCCCCCCCCCCCCCCCCCCCCCCCCCCCCCCCCCCCCCCCCCCCCCCCCCCCCCCCCCCCCCCCCCCCCCCCCCCCCCCCCCCCCCCCCCCCCCCCCCCCCCCCCCCCCCCCCCCCCCCCCCCCCCCCCCCCCCCCCCCCCCCCCCCCCCCCCCCCCCCCCCCCCCCCCCCCCCCCCCCCCCCCCCCCCCCCCCCCCCCCCCCCCCCCCCCCCCCCCCCCCCCCCCCCCCCCCCCCCCCCCCCCCCCCCCCCCCCCCCCCCCCCCCCCCCCCCCCCCCCCCCCCCCCCCCCCCCCCCCCCCCCCCCCCCCCCCCCCCCCCCCCCCCCCCCCCCCCCCCCCCCCCCCCCCCCCCCCCCCCCCCCCCCCCCCCCCCCCCCCCCCCCCCCCCCCCCCCCCCCCCCCCCCCCCCCCCCCCCCCCCCCCCCCCCCCCCCCCCCCCCCCCCCCCCCCCCCCCCCCCCCCCCCCCCCCCCCCCCCCCCCCCCCCCCCCCCCCCCCCCCCCCCCCCCCCCCCCCCCCCCCCCCCCCCCCCCCCCCCCCCCCCCCCCCCCCCCCCCCCCCCCCCCCCCCCCCCCCCCCCCCCCCCCCCCCCCCCCCCCCCCCCCCCCCCCCCCCCCCCCCCCCCCCCCCCCCCCCCCCCCCCCCCCCCCCCCCCCCCCCCCCCCCCCCCCCCCCCCCCCCCCCCCCCCCCCCCCCCCCCCCCCCCCCCCCCCCCCCCCCCCCCCCCCCCCCCCCCCCCCCCCCCCCCCCCCCCCCCCCCCCCCCCCCCCCCCCCCCCCCCCCCCCCCCCCCCCCCCCCCCCCCCCCCCCCCCCCCCCCCCCCCCCCCCCCCCCCCCCCCCCCCCCCCCCCCCCCCCCCCCCCCCCCCCCCCCCCCCCCCCCCCCCCCCCCCCCCCCCCCCCCCCCCCCCCCCCCCCCCCCCCCCCCCCCCCCCCCCCCCCCCCCCCCCCCCCCCCCCCCCCCCCCCCCCCCCCCCCCCCCCCCCCCCCCCCCCCCCCCCCCCCCCCCCCCCCCCCCCCCCCCCCCCCCCCCCCCCCCCCCCCCCCCCCCCCCCCCCCCCCCCCCCCCCCCCCCCCCCCCCCCCCCCCCCCCCCCCCCCCCCCCCCCCCCCCCCCCCCCCCCCCCCCCCCCCCCCCCCCCCCCCCCCCCCCCCCCCCCCCCCCCCCCCCCCCCCCCCCCCCCCCCCCCCCCCCCCCCCCCCCCCCCCCCCCCCCCCCCCCCCCCCCCCCCCCCCCCCCCCCCCCCCCCCCCCCCCCCCCCCCCCCCCCCCCCCCCCCCCCCCCCCCCCCCCCCCCCCCCCCCCCCCCCCCCCCCCCCCCCCCCCCCCCCCCCCCCCCCCCCCCCCCCCCCCCCCCCCCCCCCCCCCCCCCCCCCCCCCCCCCCCCCCCCCCCCCCCCCCCCCCCCCCCCCCCCCCCCCCCCCCCCCCCCCCCCCCCCCCCCCCCCCCCCCCCCCCCCCCCCCCCCCCCCCCCCCCCCCCCCCCCCCCCCCCCCCCCCCCCCCCCCCCCCCCCCCCCCCCCCCCCCCCCCCCCCCCCCCCCCCCCCCCCCCCCCCCCCCCCCCCCCCCCCCCCCCCCCCCCCCCCCCCCCCCCCCCCCCCCCCCCCCCCCCCCCCCCCCCCCCCCCCCCCCCCCCCCCCCCCCCCCCCCCCCCCCCCCCCCCCCCCCCCCCCCCCCCCCCCCCCCCCCCCCCCCCCCCCCCCCCCCCCCCCCCCCCCCCCCCCCCCCCCCCCCCCCCCCCCCCCCCCCCCCCCCCCCCCCCCCCCCCCCCCCCCCCCCCCCCCCCCCCCCCCCCCCCCCCCCCCCCCCCCCCCCCCCCCCCCCCCCCCCCCCCCCCCCCCCCCCCCCCCCCCCCCCCCCCCCCCCCCCCCCCCCCCCCCCCCCCCCCCCCCCCCCCCCCCCCCCCCCCCCCCCCCCCCCCCCCCCCCCCCCCCCCCCCCCCCCCCCCCCCCCCCCCCCCCCCCCCCCCCCCCCCCCCCCCCCCCCCCCCCCCCCCCCCCCCCCCCCCCCCCCCCCCCCCCCCCCCCCCCCCCCCCCCCCCCCCCCCCCCCCCCCCCCCCCCCCCCCCCCCCCCCCCCCCCCCCCCCCCCCCCCCCCCCCCCCCCCCCCCCCCCCCCCCCCCCCCCCCCCCCCCCCCCCCCCCCCCCCCCCCCCCCCCCCCCCCCCCCCCCCCCCCCCCCCCCCCCCCCCCCCCCCCCCCCCCCCCCCCCCCCCCCCCCCCCCCCCCCCCCCCCCCCCCCCCCCCCCCCCCCCCCCCCCCCCCCCCCCCCCCCCCCCCCCCCCCCCCCCCCCCCCCCCCCCCCCCCCCCCCCCCCCCCCCCCCCCCCCCCCCCCCCCCCCCCCCCCCCCCCCCCCCCCCCCCCCCCCCCCCCCCCCCCCCCCCCCCCCCCCCCCCCCCCCCCCCCCCCCCCCCCCCCCCCCCCCCCCCCCCCCCCCCCCCCCCCCCCCCCCCCCCCCCCCCCCCCCCCCCCCCCCCCCCCCCCCCCCCCCCCCCCCCCCCCCCCCCCCCCCCCCCCCCCCCCCCCCCCCCCCCCCCCCCCCCCCCCCCCCCCCCCCCCCCCCCCCCCCCCCCCCCCCCCCCCCCCCCCCCCCCCCCCCCCCCCCCCCCCCCCCCCCCCCCCCCCCCCCCCCCCCCCCCCCCCCCCCCCCCCCCCCCCCCCCCCCCCCCCCCCCCCCCCCCCCCCCCCCCCCCCCCCCCCCCCCCCCCCCCCCCCCCCCCCCCCCCCCCCCCCCCCCCCCCCCCCCCCCCCCCCCCCCCCCCCCCCCCCCCCCCCCCCCCCCCCCCCCCCCCCCCCCCCCCCCCCCCCCCCCCCCCCCCCCCCCCCCCCCCCCCCCCCCCCCCCCCCCCCCCCCCCCCCCCCCCCCCCCCCCCCCCCCCCCCCCCCCCCCCCCCCCCCCCCCCCCCCCCCCCCCCCCCCCCCCCCCCCCCCCCCCCCCCCCCCCCCCCCCCCCCCCCCCCCCCCCCCCCCCCCCCCCCCCCCCCCCCCCCCCCCCCCCCCCCCCCCCCCCCCCCCCCCCCCCCCCCCCCCCCCCCCCCCCCCCCCCCCCCCCCCCCCCCCCCCCCCCCCCCCCCCCCCCCCCCCCCCCCCCCCCCCCCCCCCCCCCCCCCCCCCCCCCCCCCCCCCCCCCCCCCCCCCCCCCCCCCCCCCCCCCCCCCCCCCCCCCCCCCCCCCCCCCCCCCCCCCCCCCCCCCCCCCCCCCCCCCCCCCCCCCCCCCCCCCCCCCCCCCCCCCCCCCCCCCCCCCCCCCCCCCCCCCCCCCCCCCCCCCCCCCCCCCCCCCCCCCCCCCCCCCCCCCCCCCCCCCCCCCCCCCCCCCCCCCCCCCCCCCCCCCCCCCCCCCCCCCCCCCCCCCCCCCCCCCCCCCCCCCCCCCCCCCCCCCCCCCCCCCCCCCCCCCCCCCCCCCCCCCCCCCCCCCCCCCCCCCCCCCCCCCCCCCCCCCCCCCCCCCCCCCCCCCCCCCCCCCCCCCCCCCCCCCCCCCCCCCCCCCCCCCCCCCCCCCCCCCCCCCCCCCCCCCCCCCCCCCCCCCCCCCCCCCCCCCCCCCCCCCCCCCCCCCCCCCCCCCCCCCCCCCCCCCCCCCCCCCCCCCCCCCCCCCCCCCCCCCCCCCCCCCCCCCCCCCCCCCCCCCCCCCCCCCCCCCCCCCCCCCCCCCCCCCCCCCCCCCCCCCCCCCCCCCCCCCCCCCCCCCCCCCCCCCCCCCCCCCCCCCCCCCCCCCCCCCCCCCCCCCCCCCCCCCCCCCCCCCCCCCCCCCCCCCCCCCCCCCCCCCCCCCCCCCCCCCCCCCCCCCCCCCCCCCCCCCCCCCCCCCCCCCCCCCCCCCCCCCCCCCCCCCCCCCCCCCCCCCCCCCCCCCCCCCCCCCCCCCCCCCCCCCCCCCCCCCCCCCCCCCCCCCCCCCCCCCCCCCCCCCCCCCCCCCCCCCCCCCCCCCCCCCCCCCCCCCCCCCCCCCCCCCCCCCCCCCCCCCCCCCCCCCCCCCCCCCCCCCCCCCCCCCCCCCCCCCCCCCCCCCCCCCCCCCCCCCCCCCCCCCCCCCCCCCCCCCCCCCCCCCCCCCCCCCCCCCCCCCCCCCCCCCCCCCCCCCCCCCCCCCCCCCCCCCCCCCCCCCCCCCCCCCCCCCCCCCCCCCCCCCCCCCCCCCCCCCCCCCCCCCCCCCCCCCCCCCCCCCCCCCCCCCCCCCCCCCCCCCCCCCCCCCCCCCCCCCCCCCCCCCCCCCCCCCCCCCCCCCCCCCCCCCACCCCCCCCCCCCCCCCCCCCCCCCCCCCCCCCCCCCCCCCCCCCCCCCCCCCCCCCCCCCCCCCCCCCCCCCCCCCCCCCCCCCCCCCCCCCCCCCCCCCCCCCCCCCCCCCCCCCCCCCCCCCCCCCCCCCCCCCCCCCCCCCCCCCCCCCCCCCCCCCCCCCCCCCCCCCCCCCCCCCCCCCCCCCCCCCCCCCCCCCCCCCCCCCCCCCCCCCCCCCCCCCCCCCCCCCCCCCCCCCCCCCCCCCCCCCCCCCCCCCCCCCCCCCCCCCCCCCCCCCCCCCCCCCCCCCCCCCCCCCCCCCCCCCCCCCCCCCCCCCCCCCCCCCCCCCCCCCCCCCCCCCCCCCCCCCCCCCCCCCCCCCCCCCCCCCCCCCCCCCCCCCCCCCCCCCCCCCCCCCCCCCCCCCCCCCCCCCCCCCCCCCCCCCCCCCCCCCCCCCCCCCCCCCCCCCCCCCCCCCCCCCCCCCCCCCCCCCCCCCCCCCCCCCCCCCCCCCCCCCCCCCCCCCCCCCCCCCCCCCCCCCCCCCCCCCCCCCCCCCCCCCCCCCCCCCCCCCCCCCCCCCCCCCCCCCCCCCCCCCCCCCCCCCCCCCCCCCCCCCCCCCCCCCCCCCCCCCCCCCCCCCCCCCCCCCCCCCCCCCCCCCCCCCCCCCCCCCCCCCCCCCCCCCCCCCCCCCCCCCCCCCCCCCCCCCCCCCCCCCCCCCCCCCCCCCCCCCCCCCCCCCCCCCCCCCCCCCCCCCCCCCCCCCCCCCCCCCCCCCCCCCCCCCCCCCCCCCCCCCCCCCCCCCCCCCCCCCCCCCCCCCCCCCCCCCCCCCCCCCCCCCCCCCCCCCCCCCCCCCCCCCCCCCCCCCCCCCCCCCCCCCCCCCCCCCCCCCCCCCCCCCCCCCCCCCCCCCCCCCCCCCCCCCCCCCCCCCCCCCCCCCCCCCCCCCCCCCCACCACACCAGCCCGCCCCACTACCTGGGATGATCCCACCACCCTGCCCACCACCACACTAGCCACTACCTGGGATGATCCCACCACCACACCAGCCCGCCCCACTACCTGGGATGATCCCACCACCACACCAGCCCGCCCCACTACCTGGGATGATCCCACCACCACACCAGCCCGCCCGCGCCACTACCTGGGATGATCCCACCACCACACACCCCGCCCCACTACCTGGGATGATCCCACCACCACTACCTGGGATGATCCCACCACCACACCAGCCCGCCCCACTACCTGGGATGATCCCACCACCACTAGCCCGCGCCACTACCTGGGATGATCCCACCACCCACTAGCCCGCGCCACTACCTGGGATGATCCCACCCACACTAGCCCGCGCCACTACCTGGGATGATCCCACCACCACACCAGCCCGCGCCACTACCTGGGATGATCCCACCACCACACTACCCGCCCCCTACCCGGGATGATCCCACCAGCCCGCGCAAATACCTGGGATGATCCCACCACCACACCAGCCCGCGCCACTACCTGGGATGATCCCACCACCACACCAGCCCGCGCCACTACCTGGGATGATCCCACCACCACACTAGCCCGCCCCACTACCCGGGATGATCCCACCAGCCACCACTACCTGGGATGATCCACCACCACACTACCTGGGATGATCCCCACCACACCAGCCCGCGCCACTACCTGGGATGATCCCACCACCACACTAGCCCGCCCCACTACCCGGGATGATCCCACCAGCCACCAGCCCGCCCCACTACCTGGGATGATCCCACCACCACACCAGCCCGCGCCACTACCTGGGATGATCCCACCACCACACTAGCCCCACGCCACCACTACCTGGGATGATCCCACCACCACACCAGCCCGCCCCACTACCTGGGATGATCCCACCACCACACCACCCGCGCCACTACCTGGGATGATCCCACCACCACTACCTGGGATGATCCCACCACCACACCAGCCCGCCCACTACCTGGGATGATCCCACCACCAAACCAGCCCGCCCGACTACCCGGGATAATCCCACTACCACACTAGCCCGCCCCACTACCTGGATTGATCCCACCACCACACGCCACTACCTGGGATGATCCCACCACCACACCCGCCCCACTAGCCACCAGCCCGCGCCACTACCTGGGATGATCCCACCACCACACTAGCCCGCCCCACTACCTGGGATGATCCCACCACCACACCAGCCCGC
Organism: Procambarus clarkii; assembly: GCF_020424385.1. NCBI lineage: Eukaryota > Metazoa > Arthropoda > Malacostraca > Decapoda > Cambaridae > Procambarus > Procambarus clarkii. Next base: position 58,868 of record NW_025554758.1, on the reverse strand, counting down.
CCACTACCTGGGATGATCCCACCACCACACCAGCCCGCCGCCACTACCTGGGATGATCCCACTACCTGGGATGATCCCACCACCACACCAGCCCGCGCCACTACCTGGGATGATCCCACCACCACACCAGCCCGCGCCCACTACCTGCGCCACTACTACCTGGGATGATCCCACCACCACACCAGCCCGCGCCACTACCTGGGATGATCCCACCACCACACCAGCCCGCCCCACTACCTGGGATGATCCCACCACCACACCAGCCCGCGCCACTACCTGGGATGATCCCACCACCACACTAGCCCGCCCCACTACCCGGGATGATCCCACCAGCCACGCCCACTACCTGGGATGATCCCACCACCACCCAGCCCACTACCTGGGATGATCCCACCACACCAGCCCGCCCCACACTACCCGGGATGATACCCGGGATGATCCCACCAGCCCGCGCCACTACCTGGGATGATCCCACCACCACACTAGCCCGCGCCCACTACCTGGGATGATCCCACCACCACACTAGCCCTACCCGGGATGATCCCACCACCACGCCACTAGCCCGCCCCCACTACCTGGGATGATCCCACCACCACACTAGCCCGCCCCACTACCTGGGATGATCCCACCACCACACCAGCCCGCCCACTACCTGGGATGATCCCACCACCACACCAGCCCGCGCCACTACCTGGGATGATCCCACCACCACACCAGCCCGCGCCACTACCTGGGATGATCCCACCACCACACTACCCGGGATGATCCCCACCACTACCTGGGATGATCCCACCACCACACTAGCCCGCGACACTACCTGGGATGATCCCACCACCACACAAGCCCGCGCCACTACCTGGGATGATCCCACCACCACACCACCACACCAGCCCGCGCCACTACCTGGGATGATCCCACCACCACACCAGCCCGCGCCACTACCTGGGATGATCCCACCACCACACCAGCCCGCCCCACTACCTGGGATGATCCCACCACCACACCAGCCCGCCCCACTACCTGGGATGATCCCACCACCACACCAGCCCGCGCCACTACCTGGGATGATCCCACCACCACACCAGCCCGCCCCACTACCTGGGATGATCCCACCACCACACCAGCCCGCCCCACTACCCGGGATGATCCCACCACCACCCCAGCCCGCGCCACTACCTGGGATGATCCCACCACCACACCAGCCCGCCCCACTACCTGGGATGATCCCACCACCACACCAGCCCGCCCCACTACCCAGGATGATCCAAACACCCCACCCAGCCCGCCCCACTACCTGGGATGATCCCACCACCACACCAGCCCGCCCCACTACCTGGGATGATCCCACCACCACACCAGCCCGCCCACTACCTGGGATGATCCCACCACACACCCGCCCCACTACCTGGGATGATCCCACCCCACACCTGCCCGCCCCACTACCTGGGATGATCCCACCACCACACTAGCCCGTGCCACTACCTACGATGTTCCCACCACCACACCAGCCCGGCCCACTACCCGGGATAATCCCACTACCACACTAGCCCGCCCCACTTCCCGGGATGATCCCACCACCACTCCAGCCCGCCCAACTACCTGGGATGATCCCACCACCACACCCACCACCACACTAGCCCGCCCGCCACTACCTGGGATGATCCCACCACCACTCCAGCCCGCCCCACTACCTGGGATGATCCCACAACATCAGCCCGTGCCACTACCTGGGATGATCCAACCACCACACCAGCCCGCCCTACTACCTGGGATGATCCCACCACCACACCAGCCCGCCCCACTACCTGGGATGATCCCACCACCACACCAGCCCGCCCCACTACCTGGGATGATCCCACCACCACACTAGCCCGCCCTACTACCTGGGATGATCCCACCACCACACCCACCAGCCCAGCCCGCGCCACTACCTGGGATGATCCCACCACCACACTAGCCCGCGCCACTACCTGGGATGATCCCACCACCACACTAGCCCGCCCCACTACCCGGGATGATCCCACCAGCCCGCGCCACTTCCTGGGATGATCCAACCACCACACTAGCCTTCGCCACTACCTGGGATGATCCCACCACCACACTAGCCCGCGCCACTACCTGGGATGATCCCACCACCACACCAGCCCGCGCCACTACCTGGGATGATCCCACCACCACACTAGCCCGCCCCACTACCCGGGATGATCCCACCAGCCCCAGCCACTACCTGGGATGATCCCACCACCACACTAGCCCGCCCCACTACCTGGGATGATCCCACCACCACACCAGCCCGCGCCACTACCTGGGATGATCCCACCACCACACCAGCCCGCCCCACTACCTGGGATGATCCCACCACCACACCAGCCCGCCCCACTACCTGGGATGATCCCACCACCACACCAGCCAGCCCCACTACCTGGGATGATCCCACCACCACACCAGCCCGCGCCACTACCTGGGATGATCCCACCACCACACCAGCCCGCCCCACTACCTGGGATGATCCCACCACCACACCAGCCCGCCCCACTACCCGGGATGATCCCACCACCACACCAACCCGCCCCCACTACCTGGGATGATCCCACCACCACACCAGCCCGCGCCACTACCTGGGATGATCCCACCACCACACCAGCCCGCGCCACTACCTGGGATGATCCCACCACCACACTAGCCCGCCCCACTACCCGGGATGATCCCACCAGCCCGACTACCTGGGATGATCCCACCACCACACCAGCCGCACTACCTGGGATGATCCCACCACCACACTAGCCCGCGCCACTACCTGGGATGATCCCACCACCACACCAGCCCGCCCCACTACCTGGGATGATCCCACCACCCACGCCCGCCACACTACCTGGGATGATCCCACCACCACACCACCACCCCGCCCCACTACCTGGGATGATCCCACCACCACACTAGCCCGCCCCACTACCTGGGATGATCCCACCAGCCCGCGCCACTACCTGGGATGATCCCACCACCACACCAGCCCGCGCCACTACCTGGGATGATCCCACCACCACACCAGCCCGCCCCACTACCTGGGATGATCCCACCACCACACCAGCCCGCGCCACTACCTGGGATGATCCCACCACCACACCAGCCCGCGCCACTACCTGGGATGATCCCACCACCACACCAGCCCGCCCCACTACCCGGGATGATCCCACCAGCCCGCCCCACTACCTGGGATGATCCCACCACCACACCAGCCCGCGCCACTACCTGGATGATCCCACCACCATGATCCCACCACCACCCGCGCCACTACCCCTGGGATGATCCCACCACACTAGCCCGCGCCACTACCTGGGATGATCCCACCACCACACTAGCCCGCGCAACTACCTGGGATGATCCCACCACCACCCGCCCGTGCCACTACCTGGGATGATCCCACCACCACACCAGCCCGCGCCACTACCTGGGATGATCCCACCACCACACTACCTGGGCCACCGCCCGCCCCACTACCTGGGATGATCCCACCACCACACCAGCCCGCCCCACTACCTGGGATGATCCCACCACCACACTAGCCCGCCCCACTACCTGGGATGATCCCACCACCACACCAGCCCGCCCCACTACCTGGGATGATCCCACCACCACACCAGCCCGCCCCACTACCTGGGATGATCCCACCACCACACCTGCCCGCCCCACTACCTGGGATGATCCCACCACCACACTAGCCCGCCTCACTACCCGGGATGATCCCACCAGCCCGCCCCACCCCGGGAGCCCGCCCACTACCTGGGATGATCCCACCACCACGCGCCACTACCTGGGATGATCCCACCACCACACCAGCCCGCCCCACTACCTGGGATGATCCCACCACCACACCAGCCCGCCCCACTACCTGGGATGATCCCACCACCACACCAGCCCGCCCCACTACCTGGGATGATCCCACCACCACACCAGCCCGCCCCACTACCTGGGATGATCCCACCACCACACCAGCCCGCCCCACTACCTGGGATGATCCCACCACCACACCAGCCCGCGCCACTACCTGGGATGATCCCACCACCACACCAGCCCGCCCCACTACCTGGGATGATCCCACCACCACACTAGCCCGCGCCACTACCTGGGATGATCCCACCACCACACCAGCCCGCCCATCTACCTGGGATGATCCCACCACCACACCAGCCCGCCCCACTACCTGGGATGATCCCACCACCACACTAGCCCGCCCCACTACCTGGGATGATCCCACCACCACACCAGCCCGCGCCACTACCTGGGATGATCCCACCACCACACTAGCCCGCGCCACTACCTGGGATGATCCCACCACCACACCAGCCCGCCCCACTACCTGGGATGATCCCACCACCACACTAGCCCGCGCCACTACCTGGGATGATCCCACCACCACACCAGCCCGCGCCACTACCTGGGATGATCCCACCACCACACCTGGGATGAGCCCGCCCCACTACCCGGGATGATCCCACCAGCCCGCGCCACTACCTGGGATGATCCCACCACCACACTAGCCCGCGCCACTACCTGGGATGATCCCACCACCACACCAGCCCGCGCCACTACCTGGGATGATCCCACCACCACACTAGCCCGCCCCACTACCTGGGATGATCCCACCACCACACCAGCCCGCCCCACTACCTGGGATGATCCCACCACCACCAGCCCTACCCGCGCCCCACTACCTGGGATGATCCCACCACCACACCAGCCACCCCACTACCTGGGATGATCCCACCACCACACCAGCCCGCCCCACTACCTGGGATGATCCCACCACCACCCAGCCCGCCCCACTACCTGGGATGATCCCACCACCACACAGCCCGCGCCTACTACCCCAGCCCGCCCCACTACCTGGGATGATCCCACCACCACACCAGCCCGCGCCACTGATCCCACCATCCCACCCACCCAGCCCGCCCCACTACCTGGGATGATCCCACCACCACACCAGCCCGCCCCACTACCTGGGATGATCCCACCACCACACTAGCCCGCCCCACTACCCGGGATGATCCCACCAGGCCGCGCCACTACCTGGGATGATCCCACCACCACACTAGCCCGCGCCACTACCTGGGATGATCCCACCACCACACTAGCCCGCCCCACTACCTGGGATGATCCCACCACCACACTAGCCCGCCCCACTACCCACCACCACACCAGGGATGATGATCCCACCACCACACCAGCCCGCCCCACTACCTGGGATGATCCCACCACCACACTAGCCCGCCCCACTACCTGGGATGGGATGATGATCCCACCACCACACACTACCTGGGATGATCCCACCACCACACCAGCCCGCCCCACTACCTGGGATGATCCCACCACCACACTAGCCCGCCCCACTACCCGGGATGATCCCACCAGCCCGCCACTACCTGGGATGATCCCACCACCACACCAGCCCGCGCCACTACCTGGGATGATCCCACCACCACACCAGCCCGCCCCACTACCCGGGATGATCCCACCACCACACCAGCCCGCGCCACTACCTGGGATGATCCCACCACCACACCAGCCCGCCCCACTACCTGGGATGATCCCACCACCAGCCCGCCCAGCCCACCACCCACCACTACCTGGGATGATCCCACCACCACACCAGCCCGCCCCACTACCTGGGATGATCCCACCACCACACCAGCCCGCGCCACTACCTGGGATGATCCCACCACCACACCAGCCCGCGCCACTACCTGGGATGATCCCACCACCACACTAGCCCGGATGATCCCACCACCACACCAGCCCGCACCACTACCTGGGATGATCCCACCACCACACCAGCCCGCCCACTACCTGGGATGATCCCACCACCACACCAGCCCGCCCCACTACCTGGGATGATCCCACCACCACACCAGCCCGCCCCACTACCTGGGATGATCCCACCACCACACCAGCCCGCGCCACTACCTGGGATGATCCCACCACCACACCAGCCGCGCCACTACCCGGATGATCCCACCCCACCAGCCCGCGCCACTACCTGGGATGATCCCACCACCACACCAGCCCGCCCCACTACCTGGGATGATTCAACCACCACACAAACCCGCCCCACTACCTGGGATGATCCCACTACCACACTAGCCCGCCTCACTACCCGGGATGATCCCACCACCCACCAGCCCGCCCCACTACCTGGGATGATCCCACCACCACACCAGCCCGCGCCACTACCTGGGATGATCCCACCACCACACTAGCCCGCGCCACTACCTGGGATGATCCCACCACCACACTAGCCCGCCCCACTACCCGGGATGATCCCACCACCACACTAGCCCGCCCCACTACCTGGGATGATCCCACCACCACACTAGCCCGCCTACCTGGGATGATCCCACCAGCACACTAGCCCGCGACACTCCCTGGGATGATCCCACCACCACACTAGCCCGCCCCACTACCTGGGATGATCCCACCACCACACCAGCCCGCGCCACTACCTGGGATGATCCCACCACCACACCAGCCCGCGCCACTACCTGGGATGATCCCACCACCACACCAGCCCGCCCCACTACCTGGGATGATCCCACCACCACACTAGCCCGCCCCACTACCTGGGATGATCCCACCACCACACCAGCCCGGATGATCCCACCCACTACCTGGGATGATCCCACCACCACACCAGCCCGCCCCACTACCTGGGATGATCCCACCACCACACCAGCCCGCGCCACTACCTGGGATGATCCCACCACCACACCAGCCCGCGCCACTACCTGGGATGATCCCTACACCACACCAGCCCGCGCCACTACCTGGGATGATCCCACCACCACACTAGCCCGCCCCACTACCTGGGATGATCCCACCACCACACCAGCCCGCCCCACTACCTGGGATGATCCCACCAGCCCCAGTCACTACATGGGATGATCCCACCACCACACTAGTCCGCCCCACTACCCGGGATGATCCCACCACCACACCAGCCCCCGCGCCACTACCTGGGATGATCCCACCACCACACAGCCAGCCCGCGCCACTACCTGGGATGATCCCACCACCACACCAGCCCGCGCCACTACCTGGGATGATCCCACCACCACACTAGCCCGCCCCACTACCCGGGATGATCCCACCAGCCACGCGCCACTACCTGGGATGATCCCACCACCACACCAGCCCGCGCCACTACCTGGGATGATCCCACCACCACACCAGCCCGGGGATGATCCCACCACCACACCAGCCCGCGCCACTACCTGGGATGATCCCACCACCACACTAGCCCGCCCCACTACCTGGGATGATCCCCACCAGCCAGCCCCCCCACTACCTGGGATGATCCCACCACCACACCAGCCCGCGCCACTACCTGGGATGATCCCACCACCACACACACCACTACCCGCCCACCCCACTACCCTGGGATGATCCCACCACCACACCAGCCCGCCCCACTACCTGGGATGATCCCACCACCACACACCAGCCCGGGATGATCCCACCCACACTAGCCCGCGCCACTACCTGGGATGATCCCACCACCACACTAGCCCGCGCCACTACCTGGGATGATCCCACCACCACACTAGCCCGCCCCACTACCCGGTATGATCCCCAGCCCCGCGCCACTACCTGGGATGATCCCACCACCACACTAGCCCGCGCCACTACCTGGGATGATCCCACCACCACACTAGCCCGCGCCACTACCTGGGATGATCCCACCACCACACTAGCCCGCCCCACTACCCGGGATGATCCCACCAGCCAGCGCCACTGCCTGGGATGATCCCACCACAACACTAGCCCGCGCCACTACCTGGGATGATCCCACCACCACACCAGCCCGCCCCACTACCTGGGATGATCCCACCACCACACCAGCCCGCCCCACTACCTGGGATGATCCCACCACCACACCAGATCCCCACACTACCCGCCACTACCTGGATGATCCCACCACCACACCAGCCCGCGCCACTACCTGGGATGATCCCACCACCACACCAGCCCGAGCCACTTCCTGGGATGATCCCACCACCATACCAGCCCGCCCCACTACCCGGGATGATCCCACCACCACTCCAGCCCGCGCCACTACCTGGGATGATCCCACCACCACACCAGCCCGCCACTACCTGGGATGATCCCACCACCACACCAGCCCGCGCCACTACCTGGGATGATCCCACCACCACACTAGCCCGCGCCACTACCTACCTGGATGATCCCACCACCACACCAGCCCGCCCCACTACCTGGGATGATCCCACCACCACACTACCAGCCCGCCCGCGCCACTACCTGGGATGATCCCACCACCACACCAGCCCGCGCCACTACCTGGGATGATCCCACCACCACACCAGCCCGCCCCACTACCTGGGATGATCCCACCACCACACCAGCCCGCCCCACTACCTGGGATGATCCCACCACCACACCAACCCGCGCCACTACCTGGGATGATCCCACCACCACACCAGCCCGCGCCACTACCTGGGATGATCCCACCACCACACCAGCCCGCCCCACTACCTGGGATGATCCCACCACCACGCGCCACTACCTAGGATGATCCCGCTACCACACTAGCCCGTGCCACTACCCGGGATGATCCCACCACCACTCCAGCCCGTGCTAATACCTGGGATGATCCCACCAGCCCGCCCAACTACCTGGGATGATCCCACCACCACACCAGCCCGCCCCACTACCTAGGATGATCCCACCACCACACTAGCCCGCCCCACTACCACCACACTAGCCCGCCATGATCCCACCACCACTACCCGGGATGATCCACCACCACACCAGCCCGCTCCACTACCTAGGATGATCCCACCACCATGATCCCACTACCACTACCTGGGATGATCCCACCACCACACCAGCCCGCCCCACTACCCGGGATGATCCCACCACCACACCAGCCCGCCCCACTACCTGGGATGATCCCACCACCACACTAGCCCGCCCCACTACCCGGGATGATCCCACCAGCCCGCGCCACTACCTGGGATGATCCCACCACCACACTAGCCCGCGCCACTACCTGGGATGATCCCACCACCACACTAGCCCGCCCCACTACCCGGGATGATCCCACCACCACACTAGCCCACTACTACCTGGGATGATCCCACCACCACACTAGCCCGCGCCACTACCTGGGATGATCCCACCACCACACCAGCCCGCGCCACTACCTGGGATGATCCCACCACCACACCAGCCCGGCCACCACTACCTGGGATGATCCCACCACCACACTAGCCCGCCCCACTACCCGGGATGATCCCACCACCACACCAGCCCGTGCCACTACCTGGGATGATCCCACCAGCCCGCCCACTACCTGGGATGATCCCACCACCACACCAGCCCGCCCCACTACCTAGGATGATCCCCACCACACACGCCACTACCTGGGATGCCCACCACACCTGGGATGATCCCACCACCACACTAGCCCGCCCCACTACCTGGGATGATCCCACCACCACACCAGCCCGCCCCACTACCTGGGATGATCCCACCACCACACTAGCCCGCGCCACTACCTGGGATGATCCCACCACCACACCAGCCCGCCCCACTACCCGGGATGATCCCACCACCACACTAGCCCGCGCCACTACCTGGGATGATCCCACCACCACACTAGCCCGCCCCACTACCCGGGATGATCCCACCACACCACTAGCCCGCCACACCACTACCTGCCCACCACTATCCCATCCACCACACCAGCCCGCCCACTACCTGGGATGATCCCACCACCACACTAGCCCGCCCCACTACCCGGGATGATCCCACCAGCCAGCCCCACTACCTGGGATGATCCCACCACCACACCAGCCCGCCCCACTACCTGGGATGATCCCACCACCACACCAGCCCGCCCCACTACCCGGGATGATCCCACCACCACACCAGCCCGCCCCACTACCTGGGATGATCCCACCACCACACCAGCCCGCCCCACTACCTGGGATGATCCCACCACCACACTAGCCCGCCACTACCTGGGATGATCCCCACCACACTAGCCCGCGCCACTACCTGGGATGATCCCACCACCACACTAGCCCGCCCCACTACCCGGGATGATCCCACCAGCCCGCGCCACTACCTGGGATGATCCCACCACCACACCAGCCCGCGCCACTACCTGGGATGATCCCACCACCACACTAGCCCCACCCCACTACCTGGGATGATCCCACCACCACACCAGCCCGCGCCACTACCTGGGATGATCCCACCACCACACCAGCCCGCCCCACTACCTGGGATGATCCCACCACCACACCAGCCCGCCGCCACTACCTGGGATGATCCCACCACCACACCAGCCCGCGCCACTACCTGGGATGATCCCACAACCACACCAGCCCGCGCCACTACCTGGGATGATCCCACCACCACAAGGGCCCGCCCTACTACCTGGGATGATCCCACCACCACACCAGCCCGCGCCACTACCTGGGATGATCCCACCACCACACCAGCCCGCCCCACTACCTGGGATGATCCCACCACCACACCAGCCCGCCCCACTACCTGGGATGATCCCACCACCACACCAGCCCGCCCCACTACCCGGGATGATCCCACCACCACACTACATGCCCACCACCACTACCCGCCCCACTACCTGGATGATCCCACCACCACACCAGCCCGCCCACTACCTGGGATGATCCCACCACCACCCGCCCCACTACCTGGGATGCCCCACCACACTAGCCCGCACTACCTGGGATGATCCCACCACACCAGCCCGCCCCACTACCTGCCCGCGCCACTACCTGGGATGATCCCACCACCACACTAGCCCGCCCCACTACCCGGGATGATCCCACCAGCCCGCGCCACTACCTGGGATGATCCCACCACCACACTAGCCCGCGCCACTACCTGGGATGATCCCACCACCACACTAGCCCGCCCCACTACCCGGGATGATCCCACCAGCCACGCGCCACTACCTGGGATGATCCCACCACCACACTAGCCCGCGCCACTACCTGGGATGATCCCACCACCACACCAGCCCGCGCCACTACCTGGGATGATCCCACCACCACACCAGCCCGCCCCACTACCTGGGATGATCCCACCACCACACTAGCCCGCCCCACTACCTGGGATGATCCCACCACCACACCAGCCCGCCCCACTACCTGGGATGATCCCACCACCACACCAGCCCGCGCCACTACCTGGGATGATCCCACCACCACACTAGCCCGCCCCACTACCTGGGATGATCCCACCAGCCCGCGCCACTACCTGGGATGATCCCACCACCACACCAGCCCGCCCCACTACCTGGGATGATCCCACCACCACACTAGCCCACGCCACTACCTGGGATGATCCCACCACCACACTAGCCCGCGCCACTACCTGGGATGATCCACCACCACACTAGCCAACGCCACTACCTGGGATGATCCCACCACCACACTAGCCAGCGCTACTACCCAGGATGATCCCACCACCACACTATCCCGCCCCACTACCTGGGATGATCCCACCAGCCCGCACCACTACCTGGGATGATGCCACCACGACACCAGCCCGCGCGTTACTACCTGGGATGATCCTACCACCACACCAGCCCTCCCCACTACCTGGGATGATCCCACCACCACACCAGCCCGCGCCACTACCTGGGATGATCCCACTACCACACCAGACCGCCCCACTACCAGGGATGATCCCACCAGCCCTCGCCACTACCTGGGATGATCCCACCACCACACCAGCCCACGCCACTACCTGGGATGATCCCACCATCACACTAGCCCGAACTACTACCCGGGATGATCCCAGCCGCACGCGCCTCTACCTGGGATGATCCCACCACAACACTAGCCCACGCAACTACTTGGGATGACCCCACCACAACACTAGCCAGCGCTAGTACCCAGGATGATCCCACCACCACACTAGCCCGCCCCACTACCTGGGATGATCCCACCAACCCGCACCACTACCTGGGATGATCCCACCACCACACCAGCCCACGCATTACTACCTGGGATGATCCTACCACCACATCAGATAACGCCACTACCTGGGATGATCCCACTACCACACCAGACCGCCCCACTACCTGGGATGATCCCACCAGCCCTCGCCACTACCTGGGATGATCCCACCACCACACCAGCCCGCGCTACTACCTGGGATGATCCCACCAGCACGCTCCACTACCTGGGATGATCCCACCACGACACTAGTCCGCGCCACTACCTGGGATGATCCCACAACCACACTCGCCCGCCCCACTATCCGGGATGATCCCACCAGCCAGCGCCACTTCCTGGGATGATCCCACCACCACACCAGCCCGCGCCACTACCTGGGATGATCCCACCACCACACCAGCCCGCCCCACTACCTGGGATGATCCCACCACCACACCAGCCCGCCCCACTACCTGGGATGATCCCACCACCACACTAGCCCGCCCCACTACCCGGGATGATCCCACCAGTCCGCGCCACTACCTGGGATGATCCCACCACCACACTAGCCCGCGCCACTACCTGGGATGATCCCACCACCACACTAGCCCGCCTCACTACCCGGGATGATCCCACCAGCCCGCGCCACTACCTGGGATGATCCCACCACCACACTAGCCCGCGCCACTACCTGGGATGATCCCACCACCACACCAGCCCGCGCCACTACCTGGGATGATCCCACCACCACACTAGCCCGCCCCACTACCCGGGATGATCCCACCAGCCCGCGCCACTACCTGGGATGATCCCACCACCACACTAGCCCGTGCCACTACCTGGGATGATCCCACCACCACCACACTACCTGGGATGATCCCACCACCACCCAGCCACTACCTGGGATGATCCCACCACCACACTAGCCCGCCCACTACCCGGATGATGATCCCACCACACTAGCCCGCGCCACTACCTGGGATGATCCCACCACCACACCAGCCCGCGCCACTACCTGGGATGATCCCACCACCACACTAGCCCGCCTCACTACCCGGGATGATCCCACCACCACACTAGCCCGCGCCACTACCTGGGATGATCCCACCACCACACTAGCCCGCGCCACTACCTGGGATGATCCCACCACCACACTAGCCCGCCCCACTACCCGGGATGATCCCACCAGCCCGCGCCACTTCTAGGGATGATCCCACCACCACACTAGCCCGCACCACTACCCTTGATGATCCCACCACCACACCTGTCCGCCCCACTACCCGGGATGATCCCACCACCAAACCAGTCCGCCCCACTATCCGGAAGGATCCCACCCTCACACCAGCCCGCCCCACTACCCGGGATGATCCCACCACCACACCAGCCCGCGCCACTACCTGGGATGATCCCACCACCACACTAGCCCGCCCCACTACCCGGGATGATCCCACCAGCCCGCGCCACTACCTGGGATGATCCCACCACCACACTAGCCCGCGCCACTACCTGGGATGATCCCACCACCACACTAGCCCGCCCCACTACCCGGGATGATCCCACCAGCTCATGCCCCTTCCTGGGATGATCCCACCACCACACTAGCCCGCGCCACTACCTGGGATGATCCCACCACCACACCAGCCCGCCCCACTACCCGGGATGATCCCACCACCACACCAGCCCGCCCCACTACCTGGGATGATCCCACCACCACACCAGCCCGCCGCCACTACCTGGGATGATCCCACCACCACACCAGCCCGCGCCACTACCTGGGATGATCCCACCACCACACCATACCCGCGCCACCACACCAGCCCGTGCCACTACCTGGGATGATCCCGCCACCACACTAGCCCGTGCCACTACCGGGATGACCCCACCACAGCACCAGCCCGTGCCACTACCTGGGATGATCCCACCAGCCCGCCCCACTACCTGGGATGATCCCACCACCACACCAGCCCGCCCCACTACCTGGGATGATCCCACCACCACACCAGCCCGCCCCACTACCTGGGATGATCCCACCACCACACTAGCCCGCCCACTACCCGGGATGATCCCACCAGCCCCCGCCACTACCTGGGATGATCCCACCACCACACTAGCCCGCCCCACTACCCGGGATGATCCCACCAGCCACACGCCACTACCTGGGATGATCCCACCACCACACCAGCTAGCCCCACTACCCGGGATGATCCCACCACCACACTAGCCCGCCCCACTACCCGGGATGATCCCACCACCACACTAGCCCGCCCCACTACCCGGGATGATCCCACCAGCCCGCGCCACTACCTGGGATGATCCCACCACCACACTAGCCCGCCCCACTACCTGGGATGATCCCACCACCACACCAGCCCGCCCCACTACCCGGGATGATCCCACCACCACACTAGCCCGCCCCACTACCCGGGATGATCCCACCACCCAGCCCACCCACGGATGATCCCACCACCACACCAGCCCGCGCCACTACCTGGGATGATCCCACCACCACACCAGCCCGCCCCCACTACCTGGGATGATCCCACCACCACACCAGCCCGCGCCACTACCTGGGATGATCCCACCACCACACCAGCCCGCCCCACTACCTGGGATGATCCCACCACCACACCAGCCCGCCCCACTACCTGGGATGATCCCACCACCACACTAGCCCGCCACTACTACCCAGATGATCCCACCAGCACCCCACCACTACCTGGGATGATCCCACCACCACACTAGCCCGCGCCACTACCTGGGATGATCCCACCACCACACTAGCCCGCCCCACTACCCAGGATGATCCCACCAGCCCGCACCACTACCTGGGATGATCCCACCACCACACCAGCCCGCGCCACTACCTGGGATGATCCCACCACCACACCAGCCCGCCCCACTACCCGGGATGATCCCACCACCACACTAGCCCGCCCCACTACCCGGGATGATCCCACCAGCCCGCGCCACTACCTGGGATGATCCCACCACCACACTAGCCCGCCCCACTACCCGGGATGATCCCACCAGCCCGCCCCACACTACCTGGGATGATCCCACCACCACACCAGCCCGCGCCACTACCTGGGATGATCCCACCACCACACCAGCCCGCCCCACTACCTGGGATGATCCCACCACCACACCATGCCCCACACAGCCCGCACTACCTGGGATGATCCCACCACCACACCAGCCCGCGCCACTACCTGGGATGATCCCACCACCATACCATCCCGCCCCACTACCCGGGATGATCCCACCACACCAGCCCTGCCACTACCTGGGATGATCCCACCACCACACCAGCCCGCCCCACTACCCGGGATGATCCCACCACCACACCAGCCCGCGCCACTACCTGGGATGATCCCACCACCACACCAGCCCGCCCCACACTACCTGGGATGATCCCACCACCACACCAGCCAGCGCCACTACCTGGGATGATCCCACCACCACACCAGCCCGCCCCACTACCTGGGATGATCCCACCACCACACTAGCCCGCCCCACTACCCGGGATGATCCCACCAGCCCGCGCCACTACCTGGGATGATCCCACCACCACACTAGCCCGCGCCACTACCTGGGATGATCCCACCACCACACCAGCCCGCGCCACTACCTGGGATGATCCCACCACCACACTAGCCCACCCCACTACCCGGGATGATCCCACCAGCCCGCGCCACTACCTGGGATGATCCCACCACCACACCAGTTCGCCCCACTACCTGGGATGATCCCACCACCACACCAGCCCGCGCCACTACCTGGGATGATCCCACCACCACACCAGCCCGCCCCCCTACCTGGGATGATCCCACCACCACACCACTACCTGCCCGCGCCACTACCTGGGATGATCCCACCACCACACTAGCCCGCCCCACTACCCGGGATGATCCCACCAGCCCCCGCCACTACCTGGGATGATCCCACCACCACACTAGCCCGCACCACTACCTGGGATGATCCCACCACCACACAACCCCGCCTCACTACCCGGGATGATCCCACCAGCCCGCCCGCCACTACCTGGGATGATCCCACCACCACACCAGCCCGCGCCACTACCTGGGATGATCCCACCACCACACCAGCCCGCGCCACTACCTGGGATGATCCCACCACCACACTAGCCCGTGCCACTACCTGGGATGATCCCACCACCACACTAGCCCTCCCCACTACCTGGGATGATCCCACCAGCCCGCGCCACTACCTGGGATGATCCCACCACCACACCAGCCCGCGCCACTACCTGGGATGATCCCACCACCACACTAGCCCGCGCCACTACCTGGGATGATCCCACCACCACACCAGCCCGCCCCACTACCTGGGATGATCCCACCACCACACCAGCCCGCGCCACTACCTGGGATGATCCCACCACCACACCAGCCCGCCCCCACTACCTGGGATGATCCCACCACCACACCAGCCCGCGCCACTACCTGGGATGATCCCACCACCACACTAGCCCGCCACACTACCTGGGATGATCCCACCACACCAGCCCGCGCCACTACCTGGGATGATCCCACCACCACACCAGCCCGCGCCACTACCTGGGATGATCCCACCACCACACCAGCCCGCCCCACTACCCGGGATGATCCCACCACCACACTAGCCCGCCCCACTACCTGGGATGATCCCACCAGCCCGCGCCACTACCTGGGATGATCCCACCACCACACTAGCCCGCACCACTACCCGGGATGATCCCACCAGCCCGCACCACTACCTGGGATGATCCCACCACCACACCAGCCCGCGCCACTACCTGGGATGATCCCACCACCACACTAGCCCGCCCCACTACCCGGGATGATCCCACCACCACACCAGCCCGCGCCACTACCTGGGATGATCCCACCACCACACCAGCCCGGCCCACTTCCTGGGATGATCCCACCACCACACTAGCCCGCCACACTACCTGGGATGGTCCCACCAGCACGCTCCACTACCTGGGAGGATCCCACCAGCACACCAGCCCGCCCCACTCCCCGGGATGATCCAACCACCACACCAGCCCGCGCCACTACCTGGGATGATCCCACCACAACACCAGCCCGCCCCACTACCTGGGATGATCCCACCACCACACCAGCCCGCGCCACTACCTGGGATGATCCCACCACCACACCAGCCCGCCCCACTACCTAGGATGATCCCACCATCACACTAGCCAGCCCCACTACACAGGATGATCTCACCAGCCCACGCCACTACCTGGGATGATCCCACCACCACACTACCCCGCGTCACTACCTGGGATGATCCCACCACCACACTAGCCCGCGCCACTACCCGGGATGATCCCACCACCACACTAGCCCGCCCCACTACCCGGGATGATCCCACCAGCCCGCGCCACTACCTGGGATGATCCTACCACCACACCAGCCCGCCCCACTACCTGGGATGATCCCACCACCACACCAGCCCGCGCCACTACCTGGGATGATCCCACCACCTCACCAGCCCGCCCCCCTACCTGGGATGATCCCACCACCACACCAGCCCGCGCCACTACCTGGGATGATCCTACCACCACACTAGCCCGCCACACAACACGAGTTGATCCCACCAGCACCCGCCACTACCTGGGATGATCCCACCACCACACTAGCCCGCGCCACTATCTGGGATGATCCCATGTTACGAACCCGGATCCAGTGTCCGAGCACGGAGCCGTAATGACCGCGCCATCTGTGGGTCAGCTCCCGAAACCCCCTCCAAGAGGACGACGACACCTGGTGAGGACGGCGTGTACCAGCTACGAGGGCTAGTTTCCAGTCCCGTTCAGCACTCTACGCCGCCGCCACTGACCTCTGGTGAGGTGGTGCTCCGTCGACACGTCCCCCCCGGAAGAGCACTGTGGTGTGTTAGCCTGCCAGTGGAGTGGCAGTGAAAGGATTTACCCGGGACCGACTGTTGGAGACGATCATCCACTGGGGTACTGAAGACAGGAGTGTGATTTGTGGTGTCACACGAGGCTCCTGTCTAGGGCGTTCCCCTTTTATCGTTCGTGGAGTGGCCGTACCAGCCTTGTTGGCTCAGAACCTGCCAGCAGACCAGCTGGACGTGTGGTTGACGGCCTCCACGGCTGTGCCCCCAGTGGACCTGTGTTTTGGCTGACCTGAGGCCAGGGTAGGCTCAACTTCTTTGGAGAATTCGTTGTGAGGCCACGAAGAAGCACCAAAGACTCGGCACCGAGAGTTATGGCACCAGAGTCTTCAGCAGAAGACTACATTGTGAAGAATCCCCTTGTCAAGTGTTAATACCCCTCCCCCTTGTGCACTCTTTTTATTCTATATATTTAATCGGTGATGGTGGTAATTATAATATTACGTTCTTAACTTTCTTTCCCTACTCCCTTTTAAGTTACTTGCGTCACGGATCTCATCCCTTGATAGCCACTACTGGCTTGGAAACGGATACATATATCTTCCTCTAACTACATCAGAGTAAGGACCCCGTTGCGTCCCGAGAGGACCGTAACATAATTGCATCCCCAGCGGGATCCGTCCCCTTGTTAAGTATGTTTGACAGGGGTGGTGAAGTGGCGTAATCCCTGTATATAATTCCCCCTGTGTGACTAAGTGCGATATTGTGCAGTACTCACCTAGTTGTACTCACCTAGTTGTGTTTGCGGGGGTTGAGCTCTGGCTCTTTGGTCCCGCCTCTCAACCGTCAATCAACAGGTGTACAGATTCCTGAGCCTATTGGGCTCTGTCATATTTACACTTGAAACTGTGTATGGAGTCAGCCTCCACCACATCACTTCCTAATGCATTCCATTTGTCAACCACTCTGACACTAAAAAAGTTCTTTCTAATATCTCTGTGGCTCATTTGGGCACTCAGTTTCCACCTGTGTCCCCTTGTGCGTGTTCCCCTTGTGTTAAATAGACTGTCTTTATCTACTCTATCAATCCCCTTCAGAATCTTGAATGTGGTGATCATGTCCCCCCTAACTCTTCTGTCTTCCAGCGAAGTGAGGTTTAATTCCCGTAGTCTCTCCTCATAGCTCATACCTCTCAGCTCGGGTACTAGTCTGGTGGCAAACCTTTGAACCTTTTCCAGTTTAGTCTTATCCTTGACTAGATATGGACTCCATGCTGGGGCTGCATACTCCAGGATTGGCCTGACATATGTGGTATACAAAGTTCTGAATGATTCTTTACACAAGTTTCTGAATGCCGTTCGTATGTTGGCCAGCCTGGCATATGCCGCTGATGTTATCCGCTTGATATGTGCTGCAGGAGACAGGTCTGGCGTGATATCAACCCCCAAGTCTTTTTCTTTCTCTGACTCCTGAAGAATTTCCTCTCCCAGATGATACCTTGTATCTGGCCTCCTGCTCCCTACACCTATCTTCATTACATTACATTTGGTTGGGTTAAACTCTAACAACCATTTGTTCGACCATTCCTTCAGCTTGTCTAGGTCTTCTTGAAGCCTCAAACAGTCCTCTTCTGTTTTAATCCTTCTCATAATTTTAGCATCGTCCGCAAACATTGAGAGAAATGAATCGATACCCTCCGGGAGATCATTTACATATATCAGGAACAAGATAGGACCGAGTACAGAGCCCTGTGGGACTCCACTGGTGACTTCACGCCAATCGGAGGTCTCACCCCTCACCGTAACTCTCTGCTTCCTATTGCTTAGATACTCCCTTATCCACTGGAGCACCTTACCAGCTACACCTGCCTGTCTCTCCAGCTTATGTACCAGCCTCTTATGCGGTACTGTGTCAAAGGCTTTCCGACAATCCAAGAAAATGCAGTCCGCCCAGCCCTCTCTTTCTTGCTTAATCTGTGTCACCTGATCGTAGAATTCTATCAAGCCTGTAAGGCAAGATTTACCCTCCCTGAATCCATGTTGGCGATTTGTCACGAAGTCCCTTCTCTCCAGATGTGTTACCAGGTTTGTTCTCACCTATTTCTTTTTTTTTTCCAGGTTTACAGTGCGGTGCTCGCTGTGATTAAGCGATTAAGTGCAATATTGAGTAGTGCCGTGCTCAGTGAGTCAGTGCCATATTGTATAGCGAAGGGTTCGCTGTGATTACGTGCGATATTGCGTAGTGCGGTGCCCAAAGTGATTACGTGCAATATTGGCAAGTGCAGTGTTTGGTGCGATAAAGTGCAATATTGACGTAGAACAGTGCTCGGTGCGTTAAGTGCTAAAGTGTAAGTGGTGTGTCAAGTGCTAGTTAAGTGTTCCATCAGTGACAATGGCAGAGAAAGCTACCATCGATGATCTGGACGAGGTTCAGGCTTTTCTGAACAGAGAGGATTGTCTTGCCAGATCAAAATATTTGAGCAAACCAGAGCTTGTACTAGTGAGCGCCTACCTGGAGATCAAGATCCGTGCCAGTGATTCCCG
This sequence comes from Procambarus clarkii, assembly GCF_020424385.1. Lineage (NCBI taxonomy): Eukaryota > Metazoa > Arthropoda > Malacostraca > Decapoda > Cambaridae > Procambarus > Procambarus clarkii. The sequence continues at coordinate 38,470 of NW_025554758.1, read as the reverse complement.
TGTGGAGATCTTGTCCAAGGTTCACCGGCACCTGAAGGCAGAAGAGAAACAGGAAGGCGAGACTCCTAGTACAAAGGAAAGTGCAGACATAGCTTCCACGGAAAAGGAAGATAAGGGCAGCGACGTTGACAGTGATGCAGGTGAGCTTAATATCAGCTTCCTAACAGTCAAAATGAGTGCCCTAGAAATAAATCGAGAAATAGAATGGAGGAAATTAGAAATGGAACGAGAGAGACAAGATAAAGAATTAGAGATGAGACGTTTAGAATTAGAAGAAAGGAAAGCAGAAAGAGAAAGAGAAGAGAAACGAGTAAGAGAAGAACGAGAAAGAGAAGAGAAACGAGAGCGAGAAGAACGAGAAAGAGAAGAGAAACGAGAGCGAGAAGAACGAGACAGACAAGAACGACGAGACAGAGAGGAAAGAGAGAGACAACATGAACTAGAAGTTTTGCGATTAGGCGGTGGTCGGAGGCAAACAACGGACACCAGTAGTTTCGATCCGATAAGAAACATCAAAATGGTCCCCAAATTCCATGAGAAGGAAGTGTCAAAGTTCTTTGCAGCCTTCGAGAAAGTCGCTGCCTCTTTGGAGTGGCCAAGGGAGAATTGGGCCATCATGATACAGTCAGTCTTGACTGGGAAGGCCCAAATCGCTTACTCTACGTTATCCCTTGACGACTCCGGCGATTACGACAAGGTGAAGAAGGTTGTGCTCATGGCGTACCAATTGGTACCTGAGGCGTATAGGCAAAAGTTCAGAAACCTGAAGTAGACCTCAGAGCACACTTTCACCGAATTCGCTACAATCAAGGAGCGACTTTTCCAGGAATGGTGTGCCTCTCGGAAGGTGGAGACCAGGGAAGACCTCGAGCAGCTGATTCTGCTCGAAGACTTCAAGGATTGTTTGTCTGGAGACCTCAAGACGTACTTAGAGGAACAGCAGGTGGAGACCTTGAGTGCAGCAGCCACCATGGCTGAAGAGTATATCCTGACTCATAGGCCGTCTGCTAAGTACGTCCCGAGGAATTACCAGCGCCGGTTTGACAGACCTCACGACGAAGAAGAAGAAAGACCCGTCCCACAAAGTGCTAAGAAGACGCCCCCAGGTAGCCCTCGAAGAACAAGTCCTAGTAGTCCGAAACACCGTAGTCCGAGGAGGAACATGGTGTGCTGGACTTGTGGGCAGAAGGGGCACGTAGCTGCTAGGTGCCGAGGCAGAAGAGGTGGCAGCGCACGAAGGGAGGTAATGTTGATGAGCTGTGGAACATCACCAGCAGGAAGCCAGTCGACGACGACGCAGGAAGAACCCAGATTGTTTTCCCCTCACACTTCAGGCGGGTATGTATCGAGTGATCATACTGGTAGATCTGTAGTAGTGCTCAGAGATAGTGGAGCAGCCCAGTCCCTGATCGTGAAGAGCTCGGTACCCGAGGGAGTAAGTGTGGACGGGAGACAAGAGGTTGTCCTGGTTGGGTTTCCTAGGACGCAGTATATCGCCCCCTTAGTGTCAGTACATCTCGACTCGCCTTATTTCAGCGGCACATGTGCGTTGGCAGTAGTCGATACCCTCCCTGTGGCTGGGATTGACGTGGTACTAGCCAACGACTTGGTGACAGATTGGAGCATCAATCTTCCCAAGGTTGCGGACGAGTCTACCGGAACAGCACGGTCTGAGGTAACAGGCAATGGTAATGTCCAGGTAAAGACAGACCCGGATTTGAACATGTCTAATTTGTCCTCTCACCCGCAGATCGACAGTTATCTAGCAGTGTCTCCTGATTCTTCTCTCGACAAGGAACATGAGGTTACGATGGCAGAAGTACCTGAGCTAGAAAAGAGGCCTTGTGTGCAGACACCCACGGATACCAACGAGTCTGGAGCGAAGGGTTAGGTGTGCTTGCGGTATGGCAAGTTACAGCGTGTAGTGGACCAGCCAGAGATTCCCCAGACGTCAGAGGTATGTGAGGTGTGTTCAAAAGGTCTAGTGCCCTCTTCTGTCCAAGCCAGGCTAGTGGATGGTGCCGGCTATGGACATGACAAGCTCAGGAAACTTATCCCTCGACTTACCAAATGTTTCTTAGCGATATTTTGTTTGATGCTCGTATGTGTTCCCAGTGTTCTCAGTAAGGATCAGTGGACAACCCGAAGGATGATGGCTCCCTTGAACAGCGCGAAGAGGTCCCAGGGATTGGAGATTTGTACTGCAAGTGTTGCAGTTGAAGAAGGAGCCTGGAAGGTGATGGTTGATACAGGAGGGACGACACATGATAATATGAGTGACTGTTTCCGGCAGGTTGACACCCCCCGCGTGACTGCTGAGCCTAAATGCAGCGTTATGTGGAACGTTGGTCGACCTGACGGTGGCAGAGCGAATGCCATCTGCGACGTACGAACAGCCCCGTTGGGACTAGGTGTGGACCTAGTAGAGTATGCTGTAAGTACTGTTTTACCCGCTGTCGCTGTCACTCTGAATTATCAGACCCCTGTATTCCAGGTTCCTGTCTCCCTGAAGGACCATCGGACCGGCACAAGAAATGCCGTCTGTGGTCAGCCATCATCGGTGCCATGACATAGGGAAGTGTCGAGTCACCCCAGATCGTGTCGAAACCAATCCTTACTCGAGAGATGTGAGATGATGCCCCTGTTTGCCATCGCAGAGGAGATGTGGAAGATTACGTCAGGCAGGTCATCGCCTGCCATTTTCAAGTTCCCTTTGTGCCAGGGTTTCTCCGTAGTACAGTTCTGTAGATGAGACAGGCTCGCCATCCCAGATTATACAGCATGTGTGTCCATTTGGAGTTGTGTCGCCGTACTAATTTGGTTTGTGTCTCTTTTTATAGAACCCCAAACCAAATTCTTTTTGGTGGGGAGGTGTTATGAACCCGGATCCAGTGTCCGAGCACGGAGCCGTAATGACCGCGCCATCTGTGGGTCAGCTCCCGAAACCCCCTCCAAGAGGACGACGACACCTGGTGAGGACGCCGTGTACCAGCTACGAGGGCTAGTTTCCAGTCCCGTTCAGCACTCTACGCCGCCGCTACTGACCTCTGGTGAGGTGGTGCTCCGACGACAGCGCCATCTATGGACTGGATACGTCAGGTGTTTGTGCCCGAGCCCGTAAGTGAGGTGTTTTAGTGTGTCCCAGTCATAGATGACGTGTCTGTTTACAGAGTCGACCTGGGACCGCTGTGTTGAAGGTTGAGTCAGTCTACCCGAGGCAGCCAGTCTCCATACCTTGAAGTTTGCTGCAGCTGTTGTGAAGTCGTCCCCCCCCCCCCCCCCCGGAAGAGCACTGTGGTGTGTTAGCCTGCCAGTGGAGTGGCAGTGAAAGGATTTACCCGGGACCGACTGTTGGAGACTGTTGGAGAGTGATTTGTGGTGTCACACGAGCCTCCTGTCTAGGGCGTTCCCCTTTTATCGTTCGTGGAGTGGCCGTACCAGCCTTGTTGGCTCAGAACCTGCCAGCAGACCAGCTGGACGTGTGGTTGACGGCCTCCACGGCGGTGCCCCCAGTGGACCTGTGTTTTGGCTGACCTGAGGCCAGGGTAGGCTCAACTTCTTTGGAGAATTCGTTTTGAGGCCACGAAGAAGCACCAAGGACTCGGCACCGAGAGTTATGGCACCAGAGTCTTCAGCAGAAGACTACATTGTGAAGAATCCCCTTGTCAAGTGTTAATACCCCTCCCCCTTGTGCACTCTTTTTATTCTATATATTTAATCGGTGATGGTGTTAATTATAATATTACGTTCTTAACTTTCTTTCCCTACTCCCTTTTAAGTTACTTGCGTCACGGATCTCATCCCTTGATAGCCACAACTGGCTTGGGAACGGATACATATATCTTCCTCTAACTACATCAGAGTAAGGACCCCGTTGCGTCCCGAGAGGGCCGTAACATCCCACCACCACACAACCCCGCCTCACTACCCGGGATGATCCCACCAGCCCGCACCACTACCTGGGATGACCTCACCACCACACCAGCCCGCGCCACTACCTGTGATCATCCCACCACCACACCAGCCCGCCCGACTACCCGGGATGATCCCACCACCACACTAGCCCGCCCCACTACCCGGGATGATCCATCAGCCCGCGCCACTACCTGGGATGATCCCACCACCACTCTCGTCCGTGCCACTACCTGGGATGATCCCACCACCAGACTAGCCCGCCCCACTACCTGGGATGATCCCACCAGCCCGCGCCACTTCCTGGGATGATCCAAACACCACACTAGCCTGCGCCACTACTTGGGATGATCCCACCACCACACTAGCCCGCGCCTCTACCTGGGATAATCCTACCACCACACCAGCCCGCCCCACTCCCTGGGATGATCCCACCACCACACCAGCCCGCGCCACTACCTGGGATGATCCCACCACCACACCAGCCCGCCCCCCACCTGGGATGATCCCACCACCACACCAGCCCGCGCCATTACCTGGGATGATCCCACCACCACACTAGCCCGCCACACTACACGAGATGATCCCACCAGCACCCGCCACTACCTGGGATGACCTCACCACCACACCAGCCCGCGCCACTACCTGTGATCATCCCACCACCACACCAGCCCTCCCCACTACCCAGGATGATCCCACCACCACACTAGCCCGCCCCACTACCCGGGATGATCCACCAGCCCGCGCCACTACCTGGGATGATCCCACCACCACTCTTGTCCGCGCCACTACCTGGGATGATCCCACCACCACACTCGCCCGCCCCACTACCCGGGATGATCCCACCAGCCCGCGCCACTTCCTGGGATGATCCAACCACCACACTAGCCTGCGCCACTACTTGGGATGATCCCACCACCACACTAGCCCGAGCCACTACCTGGGATGATACTACCATCATTCAAGCCCGCCCCACTACCTAGGATGATCCGACCACCACACTAGCCCACACCGCTACCCGGGATGATCCCACCAGCCCGAACCACTACCTGGGATGATCCCACCATTACACCAGCTTGCGCCACTTCCTGGGATGATCCCACCACCACACTAGCCCGCCTCACTACCCGGGATGATCTCACCAGCCCGCGTCACTACCTGGGATGATCCCACCACCACAAGAGCCCGGCCCACTTCCCGGGATGTTCCCACCACCACACTAGCCCGCCACACTACCTGGGATGATCCCACCAGCCTGCGCCACTACCTGGGATGATCCCACCACCACACCAGCCCGCGCCACTACCTGGGAGTATCCCACCACCACACCATCCCGCCCCCCTACCTGGGATGATTCCACTACTACACCAGCCCGCGCCACTACCTGGTATGATGCAACCACCACACTAGCCCCCCACACTACACGAGATGATCCCACCAGCACCCGCCACTACCTGGGATGACCTCACCACCACACCAGCCCGCGCCACTACCTGTGATCATCCCACCACCACATCAGCCCGCCCCACTACCCGGGATGATCCCACCACCACACTAGCCCACCCCACTACCCGGGATGATCCACCAGCCCGCGCCACTACCTGGGATGATCCCACCACCACTCTTGTCCGTGCCACTACTTGGGATGATCCCACCACCACACTAGCCCGCGCCACTACCTGGGATGATCCTACCACCACACCAGCCCGCCCCACTACCTAGGATGATCCGACCACCACACTAGCCCACACAGCTACCCGAGATGATCCCACCAGCCCGCACCACTACCTGGGATGATCCCACCACCACACCAGCTTGCGCCACTTCCTGGGATGATCCCACCACCACACAAGCCTTCCTCACTACCCGGGATGATCTCACCAGCCCGTGTCACTACCTGGGATGATCCCACCACTACACCAGCCCGGCCCACTTCCCGGGATGATCCCACCACCACACTAGCCCGCCACACTACCTGGGATGATCCCACCAGCCCGCGCCACTACCTGGGATGATCCCACCACCACACTAGCCCGCCCCACAACCTGGGATGTTCCCACCAGCACGCTCCACTACCTGGGATGATCCCACCAGCACACCAGCCCGCCCCACTCCCAGGGATGATCCCACCTCCACACCAGCCCGCGCCGCTACCTGGGATGATCCCACCACAACACCAGCCCGCCCCACTACCTGGGATGATCCCACCACCACACCAGCCCGCGCCACTACCTGGGATGATCCCACCACCCCGCCCCACAACCTGGGATGATCCCACCACCACACCAGCTCGCGCCACTACTTGGGATGATCCCACCAGCCCTCGCCACTACCTGGGATGATCCCACCACCACACTAGCCCGCGTCACTACTGGGGATGATCCCACCACCACACCAGCCCGCGCCACTACCTGGCATGATCCCACCACCACACCAGCCCGCGCCACTACCTGGCATGATCCCACCACCACACCAGCCCGCGCCACTACCGGGGATGATCCCACAACCACACTACCCCATGCCACTACCTGGGATGATCCCACCAGCCCGCCCCACTACCTGGGATGATCCCACCAGCCTGCCCCACTACCTGGGATGATCCCACCACCACACCAGCCCGCGCCACTACCGGGGATGATCCCACCAGCACACCAGCCCGCGCCACTATCTGGGATGATCCCACCAGCCCGCCCCACTACCTGGGATGATCCCACCACCACACCAGCCCGCGCCACTACCGGGGATGATCACACCAGCACACGCCACTACCTGGGATGATCCTACCACCACACCAGCCCGCGCCACTACCTGGGATGATCCTACCACCACACCAGCCCGCGCCACTACCCGGGATGATCCCACCAGCCCGCGCCACTACCTAGGATGATCCCACCAGCCCGCCCCACTACCTGGGATGATCCCATCAGCCCGCCCCACTACCTGGGATAATCCCACCACCACACTAGCCTGCCCCACTACCCGTGATGATCCCACCAGCCTGCGCCACTACCTGGGATGATCCCACCACCACACCAGCCCGCGCCACTACCTGGGATGATCCTACCACCACACCAGCCCGCGCCACTACCCGGGATGATCCCACCATCCCGCGCCTCTACCTAGGATGATCCCACCAGCCCGCCCCACTACCTGGGATCATCCCACCGCCACACTAGCCTGCCCCACTAACCGTGATGATCCCACCAGCCTGCGCCACTACCTGGGATGATCCCACCACCACACCAGCCCGCGCCACTACCTGGGATGATCCTACCACCACACCAGCCCGCGCCACTACCCGGGATGATCCCACCAGCCCGCGCCACTACCTGGGATGATCCCACCACCACACCAGCCCGCCCCTCTACCTGGGATGATCCCACCAACACACCAGCCCGCCTCACTACCTGGGATGATCCCACCATCATACCAGCCCTCGCCACTACCTGGGACGATCCCACCACCCCACTAACCCGCCCCACTACCCGGGATGATCCCACCAGCCCTCGCCACTACCTGGGATGATCCCACCACCACACCAGCTCGCAACTACCTGGGATTATCCCACCACCAAACCAGCCCGCGCCACTACCTGGGATGAACCCACCAGCACGCTCCACTACCTGGGATGATCCCACCACCACACTAGCCCGCCCCACTACCTGGGATGATCCCACCAGCACGCTCCACTACCTGGGATGATCCCACCAGCACACCAGCCCGCCCCACTCCCTGGGATGATCCCACCACCACATCAGCCCGCGCCGCTACCTAGGATGATCCCACCACAACACCAGCCCGCCCCACTACCTGGGATGATCCCACCACCACACCAGCCCGCGCCACTACCTGGGATGATCCCACCACCAAACCAGCCCGCCCCACTACCCGGGATGATCCCACCACCACACTAGCCAGCCCCACTACCCGGGATGATCCACCAGCCTGCGCCACTACCTGGGATGATCCCACCACCACTCTTGTCCGCGCCACTACCTGGGATGATCCCACCACCACACTAGCCCGCCCCACTACCCGGGATGATCCCACCAGCCCGCGCCACTTCCTGGGATGATCCGACCACCACACTAGCCCGCACCGCTTCCCGGGATGATCCCACCAGCCCGCACCACTACCTTGCATGATCCCACCACCACACCAGCTTGCGCCACTTCCTGGGATGATCCCACCACCACACTAGCCCGCCTCACTACCCGGGATGATCCCACCAGCCTGCGTCACTACCTGGGATGATCCCACCACCACACCAGCCCGGCCCACTTCCCGGGATGATCCCAAAACCACACTAGCCCGCCACACAACCTGGGATGATCCCACCAGCCCGCGCCACTACCTGGGTTGATCCCACCACCACACTAGCCCGCCCCACTACCTGGGATGTTCCCACCAGCACGCTCCACTACCTGGGATGATACCACCATCACACCAGCCCGCCCCACTCCCCGGGATGATCCCACCACCACACCAGCCCGCGCTGCTACCTGGGATGATCCCATCACAACACCAGCCCGCCCCACTACCTGGGATGATCCCACCACCACACCAGCCCGCGCCACTACCTGGGATGATCCCACCACCCAGCCCCACAACCTGGGATGATCCCACCACCACACCAGCTCGCGCCACTACTTGGGATGATCCCACTAGCCCGCGCCACTACCTGGGATGATCCCACCACCACACTAGCCCGCATCACTACCGGGGATGATCCTACCACCACACCAGCCCGCGCCACTATCGGGGATGATCCCACCACCACACTACCCCGCGCCACTACCTGGGATGAACCCACCAGCCCGCCCCACTACCTGGGATGATCCCACCAGCCCGCCCCACTACCTGGGATGATCCCACCACCACACTAGCCTGCCCCACTACCCGTGATGATCCCACCAGCCTGCGCCACTACCTGCGATGATCCCACCACCACACCAGCCCGCGCCACTACCTGGGATGATCCTACCACCACACCAGCCCGCGCCACTACCCGGGATGATCCCACCACCACACCAGCCCGCGTCACTACCTGGGATGATCCTACCACCACACCAGCCCGCGCCATTACCCGGGATGATCCCACCAGCCCGCGCCACTAACTGGGATGATCCCACCAGCCCGCCCCATTACCTGGGATGATCCCACCACCTCACTAGCCTGCCCCACTACCCGTGATGATCCCACCAGCCTGCGCCACTACCTGGGATGATCCCACCACCACACCAGCCCGCGCCACTACCTGGGATGATCCTACCACCACACCAGCCCGCGCCACTACACGGGATGATCCCACCAGCCCGCGCCACTACCTGGGATGATCCCACCACCACACCAGCCCGCCCCTCTACCTGGGATGATCCCACCAACACACCAGCCCGCCTCACTACCTGGCATGATCCCACCACCACACCAGCCCGCGCCACTACCGGGGATGATCCCACCACCACACTAACCCGCCCCACTGCCCGGGATGATCCCACCAGCCTGCGCCACTACCTGGCATGATCCCACCACCACACCAGCCCGCGCCACTATTTGGGATGATCCTACCACCACACCAGCCCGCGCCACTACCCGGGATGATCCCACCAGCCCGCGCCACTACCTGGGATGATCCCACCACCACACCAGCCCGGCCTTCTACCTGGGATGATCCCACCAACACACCAGCCCACCTCACTACCTGGGATGATCCCACCACCACACCAGCCCGCGCCACTACCTGGAATGATCCCACCACAAAAACTAACCCGCCCCACTACCCTGGATGATCCCACCAGCCCGCGCCACTACCTGGCATGATCCCACCACCACACCAGCCCGCGCCACTACCGGGGATGATCCCACCACCACACTACCCCGCGCCACTACCTGGGATGATCCCACCAGCCCGTCCCACTACCTGGGATGATCCCACCAGCACTCCAGCCCGCGCCACTACCCGGGATGATCCCACCAGCCTGCGCCACTACCTGGCATGATCCCACCACCACACCAGCCCGCGCCACTATTTGGGATGATCCTACCACCACACCAGCCCGCGCCACTTCCCGGGATGATCCCACCAGCCCGCGCCACTACCTGGGATGATCCCACCACCACACCAGCCCGGCCTTCTACCTGGGATGATCCCACCAACACACCAGCCCGCCTCACTACCTGGGATGATCCCACCACCACACCAGCCCGCGCCACTACCTGGGATGATCCCACCACCACACCAGCCCACGCCACTACCTGGGATGATGCCACCAGCCCGCCCCACTACCTGGGATGATCCCACCACCACACTAACCTACCCCACTACCCGTGATGATCCCAGCAGCCCGCGCCACTACCTGGGATGATCCCACCACCACACCAGCCCGCGCCACTACCTGGGATGATCCTACCACCACACCAGCCCGCGCCACTACCCGGGATGATCCCACCAGCCCGCGCCACTACCTGGGATGATCCTTCCACTACACCAGCCCGCCCCTCTACCTGGGATGATCCCACCAACACACCAGCCCGCCTCACTACCTGGGATGATCCCACCACCACACCAGCCCGCGCCACTACCTGGGATGATCCCACCTCCCCACTAACCCGCCCCACTACCCGGGATGATCCCACCAGCCCTCGCCACTACCTGGGATGATCCCACCACCACACCAGCCCGCGCCACTATCTGGGATGATCCCACCACCACACCAGCCCGCGCCACTATCTGGGATGATCCCACCACCCCACTAACCCGCCCCACTACCCGGGATGATCTTACCAGCCCTCGCCACTACCTGGGATGATCCCACCACCACACCAGCCCGCAACTACCTGGGATTATCCCACCACCACACCAGCCCGCAACTGCCTGGGATTATCCCACCACCACACCAGCCCGCGCCACTACCTGGGATGATCCCACCACCATACCAGCCCGCGCCACTTCCTGGGATGATCCCACCAGCCCGCGCCACTACCTGTGATGATCCCACCAGCCCGCGAAACTACGTGGGATGATCCCACCACCACACCAGCCCGCGCCACTACCTGGGTTGATCCCACCACCACACCAGCCCGCCCCACTACCCGGGATGATCCCACCAGCCCTCGCCACTACCTGGGATGATCCCACCACCACACCAGCTCGCAACTACCTGGGATTATCCCACCACCACACCAGCCCGCGTTACTTCCTGGGATAATCCCACCACCACACCAGCCCGCGCCACTACCTGGGATGATCCCACCACCACACCAGCCCGCGCCACTACCTAAAATGATCCCACCACCACACCAGCCCACGCCACTACCTGGGATGATCCCACCACAACACCAGGCCGCGCCACTACCTGGGATGATCCCACCACCACACCAGCCCGCGCCACTACCTGGGATGATCCCACCACCACACCAGCCTGCGCAACTACCTGGGATGATCCCACCACCACACCAGCCCACGCTACTACCTAGTATGATCCCATTATCACACTTACCCGCCCCACTACCCGGGATGATCCTACCACCACACTTGCCCATTCGCAACCCAGAACGACCTCTCCCCCATCCCTGACACCAACAGCTGGGCATCCTTTCCTGGCTTAAGTGGGAAGTCTGACGCCAGTCAGCAGAGTAAGGTGTTGGAACTATCAGCTCGCATGAGTAAAATGGAAATTAACATCGACAAGCTCCAAGAAACACCTGCGAAATTTAAAATGGTCTCAACGTCTCTTTTGTCCAACAACTCAGGAGTATGGGCAACCTGAAACAGTGTTCAAGAGAGCTTCTCGCCGGGTTCAGGTGTGAAGTAAATGGCCAAGTATCTAATGAAATACCTTTCAGTGATGTAAGTGTTGATACAACTTAAGTAAATATTGACCCCTCATCTGGAGCTGAAAGTACCGTTGTGGCGAGTGTAACAAATGAAAACCCATGTGTCTTAACTGTAATAAAAAAATGCACTCAAGAACTCATTTTAAACTATACCTCTTGTACCTCCATGAATCATGATGAATGTGTCATTGTCTGAGATTGCATTTCTAAGTTAGCTTACACATAGTTGATAGGAGTAGAAAATCGCCATTTTGATCTTAGAAATGCTCAGAGAGTGCACAAAGTGCACAAAGTACTGTCTTTCTTAATGTGGCAGATAGAAGGTCGAAATTTGGTGTCTTTGGAAAGCAGACACCCTCAGCTGCCCAGAAAATTAACTATCTTTGCTGTAGCATTTCTGGATAAATAGTTACAGGATCAGCCTGAATTTTGGTCTCTGGTCTCCCAGAGACAGAGCGGAAGAGAGAGAGAGAAAGAGAGAGAGAGGCAGGCACTTGTCTTGGGGAAAGGGTCCCTAGCTAGTGACGTCATGTCACCGGCATGTTCTCTGCCATTGGTCGCGGCACCTGTGCCTATACGATGCTCGAACCTGATTGGCCGTTTCACCACCAAATGGACGCACGCTGCCTCAAGATTTCCTACCTAGTGGAACCTCACTCTGAACTCCAGCGTTGTCTTGTGTAGACGTGGTTAGTCCTATTCCAGCCTGAACAGGGTAATTTGCCTGTCAACATCACAGTTCAGCCAGCTTAAATGAATCTACCCACCCCCACGTTACCGTCGTAGAATCCGGTAATCGCAGGGCGCTGGTAGATGTCACATAACAAAGATATGAGATAGAAATATCAGCCGTCACACGTGTTACCCCACAGGTGCTACTGGACTGTTGCCAAATATAAGTGTTTATCGGCCGAGTACAGTGCGATCCGTCACCATATTGCTAAATAAACTATGTGGAAGGGATCGAGTAATGCGATTCCCAGTTTTTGAGTAAAGATCCAGCAGTGATATTCAAAATATTGTGTATTGTGCACTCTGATTGTTTCGTCCACCCTGCTGTTCACCCCGTGCACTTACCACGTGGTGCCCCAAAGTTATTTCAGCGTGCATTCAGTCAGCCTTCAACAAAAATCACGCTAGTGTATATACCCGGTGAACATTTGTAAGCTCGCTCCCGAATTCATCAGTGTGGGAGCCAGGTGATTCTAGGCCTTAGTGTCTCGTGGCTACACCACCTCGCCACCCTTCGTTGCTCGAGGCACTCTCCGCCGCCTTACATGGCTACCCCACACTCCTTACTCCGCCTCACATGGCTACCCTGCTCTCCTTACACCACCTCCCGTGGCTACCTCGCTCTCCTTACACCGCCTCACGTGGCTACCCCGCTCTCCTTACACCGCCTCACGTGGCTACCTCGCTCTCCTTACCCCGCCTCACGTGGCTACTCTGCTCTCCTTACACCGCTTCACGTGGCTACCCCGCTCTCCTTACACCACCTCACGGGGCTACTCCGCTCTCCTTACACCGCCTCACGTGACTACCCTGCTCTCCTTACACTGCCTCACGTGACTACCCTGCTCTCCTTACACTGCCTCATGTGACTACCCTGCTCTCCTTACACAACCTCACGGGGCTACTCCGCTCTCCATACACCGCCTCACATGGCTACCTCGCTCTCCTTACACTGCCTCACGTGGCTACCCCGCTCTCCTTACACCGCCTCACGTGGCTACCTCGCTCTCCTTACCCCGCCTCACGTGGCTACTCTGCTCTCCTTACACCGCTTCACGTGGCTACCCCGCTCTCCTTACACCACCTCACGGGGCTACTCCGCTCTCCTTACACCGCCTCACGTGACTACCCTGCTCTCCTTACACTGCCTCACGTGACTACCCTGCTCTCCTTACACTGCCTCACGTGACTACCCTGCTCTCCTTACACAACCTCACGGGGCTACTCCGCTCTCCATACACCGCCTCACATGGCTACCCCGCTCTCCTTACACCACCTCACGGGGCTACTCCGCTCTCCTTACACCGCCTCACGTGACTACCCTGCTCTCCTTACACCACCTCACGTGGCTACCCCGCTCTCCTTACACCACCTCACGGGGCTACTCTGCTCTCCTTACACTGCCTCACATGGCTACCCCGCTCTCTTTTACACCACCTCACGGGGCTACTCCGCTCTCCTTACACCGCCTCACGTGACTACCCTGCTCTCCTTACACCACCTCACGTGGCTACCCCGCTCTCCTTACACCACCTCACGGGGCTACTCCGCTCTCCTTACACCGCCTCACATGGCTACCCCGCTCTCCTTACACCAGCTCACGGGGCTACTCTGCTCTCCTTACACCGCCTCACATGGCTACTCCGCTCTCCTTACACCACCTCACGGGGCTACTCCGCTCTCCATACACCGCCTCACATGGCTACCTCGCTCTCCTTACACCGCCTCACGTGGCTACCCCGCTCTCCTTACACCGCCTCACGTGGCTACCTCGCTCTCCTTACCCCGCCTCACGTGGCTACTCTGCTCTCCTTACACCGCTTCACGTGGCTACCCCGCTCTCCTTACACCACCTCACGGGGCTACTCCGCTCTCCTTACACCGCCTCACGTGACTACCCTGCTCTCCTTACACTGCCTCACGTGACTACCCTGCTCTCCTTACACTGCCTCACGTGACTACCCTGCTCTCCTTACACAACCTCACGGGGCTACTCCGCTCTCCATACACCGCCTCACATGGCTACCCCGCTCTCCTTACACCACCTCACGGGGCTACTCCGCTCTCCTTACACCGCCTCACGTGACTACCCTGCTCTCCTTACACCACCTCACGTGGCTACCCCGCTCTCCTTACACCACCTCACGGGGCTACTCTGCTCTCCTTACACTGCCTCACATGGCTACCCCGCTCTCTTTTACACCACCTCACGGGGCTACTCCGCTCTCCTTACACCGCCTCACGTGACTACCCTGCTCTCCTTACACCACCTCACGTGGCTACCCCGCTCTCCTTACACCACCTCACGGGGCTACTCCGCTCTCCTTACACCGCCTCACATGGCTACCCCGCTCTCCTTACACCAGCTCACGGGGCTACTCTGCTCTCCTTACACCGCCTCACATGGCTACCCTGCTCTCCTTACACCACCTCACGGGGCTACTCCGCTCTCCTTACACCGCCTCACGTGACTACCCTGCTCTCCTTACACCACCTCACGTGGCTACCCCGCTCTCCTTACACCACCTCACGGGGCTACTCCGCTCTCCTTACACCGCCTCACATGGCTACCCCGCTCTCCTTACACCACCTCACGGGGCTACTCTGCTCTCCTTACACCGCCTCACGGGGCTACTCCGCTCTCCTTACACCGCCTCACGTGACTACCCTGCTCTCCTTACACCGCCTCATGTGACTACCCTGCTCTGCTTACACTGCTCCACGTGGCTACTCCGCTCTCCTTACACTGCCTCACGTGGCTACTCCGCTCTCCTTACTCCGCCTTCTGTCTTCAATCAACGGGGCGTCATAGTGAGTGTGAATTTTTGCCGAGTGTGGACTATACCGGTACAATCAAAGTGAGTACTAAAACTATTATTTCACTGTATCATTCGTCTAAAGTGACAAATTCCTTGTGTTGACCCAGTCAGACGATCGGTGTTTTTTATTCATGATCCCGCCAAGGGAAGAAGTTCGATTCCCCGAGGAAGCACAATAGGTAAAGGCCTATTACAGCTTGTCTGTGTGATAACTGTAACTGAACCTTAAGTGTTTGTCATCGTACACTATATTTTACACATTTTGTAACTGTGCGTTTATAAATTGTGTTTATGTTTTATTAGTGTGGTTTCAATATTATACCATCACTCCATGTCTAACCATGTTCATGTTGTATTTTCTTTCTTTACTTGCAGGGGACATGCAGTGATTAAAAATAAGAGTGTTATTGTACTATTATTGTATTCAATCCTTTTATTGACATAAGTGTCAGTGTGTTGTAGTGTTCAGTGCTGTGGTTAAGCACTGCATTGTGTACTGTTTTGTGTTGTCTAGTGACTCAGTGTTGTTGTGACGTAGTGTTCAATATTGGAAAGTCAGGGTTACTTAGTGTTCATTATTGTGAAGTCAGTGTCATCGAGTTATTGTAATTTACTTAATGTTATTATTAGTGCGAGGTGATTAGCAATTGTGTTGACTAATCAATGTTTGTCAAGCGATCTCAGTGATCGTCTAGCGTTAACGAAATTTCTTGTGAGTTAAGTTGAACTGTCAAGTTTAACAGGGCCTTGAGCGATTACTCAGGGCTTGCTAATTACCCGGAAGTTTTTTTATTTTTTTTTTTTTTTAAAAGAAATATACAAAGTATAGCACAAGTCACAAGACATGAACATAATAACAAGAACATAACAACAAGAACATAATAATAAACACAAGCACAAAAGAAAACATTGCATGACAAGATCCTAGAAACTCCAGGTACATAAGTCCGAATACAAAATGAAACATAAAAATGGACATACAACAAACGTACGCATACGGACATGGAAAGACATAAAAAAAACGTACACAGAATAAACCAGACACACACACATATACAAAATGCAAACAAGTACATAAATAACTCAAAGCAGAAGCACACCGCACACAAAACATATAAGTAACAGAAAAACAAATCATGGCCAAGGCTCAGGCACAACTATATGACCACCCCAAGAAAGAACCAGGGGCGAACAACAAAACACCGAGATACACGCACCCCAAACAATCACACTTCCAGGAATAACAGCAATTGTACCAACAAAATAAGTAACAAAACCGCCGCACTAACCCACCACAGGAGCAACCACGCAAACACCCAGCCCCCCCCCCCCCCCCCGAGGAGGCCCACCGGAGGGCCGGGGATCTGGGATGAAAACAGAGAAGACCCACCCCCCAATCCACACCATCAACCAAAAAAAAAAAAACCAACCCACGACCTCTCACCCAAAAACAACCTTACGCACATACCCACCCCGTGAACTAACCACGAAACTCGCTCGGAAACGCACGCTGCACCCACCACCACGTGAACCGCAAACGGCCCCTCAAAAAACTTAAAAGCCTAGCAACCCCATAAGCATCCCTCCGACCCACCCACACACAATACAGAAAGTCAGCAACAAGTAGACATAGCGTATTGCGAACCCGGCGCAACCTCAGCGGAAAGGACAAAAACAAAAACCTCAAAAGGTTCCCCTGACACCCTGGCCCACAAACCCCAACCAACGCATCCCGAAACCAATCAAGCAATCCCCGCAACCGCCCGCAAAAGTAAAAGACATGCAACTGTGTCTCAGGAAAGCCACAGTGCACCAATGACAAATGCAAGAGCCGAAACAACAATTCCCGCTGTTGCAGAGCCAGAAACCGAGCCCCCAGCGCCGCCCACACATCCCCCCAATCCCAACACCAGAACAAACCCTCCACCTCGGTGGAACACGACGAAATAAAACCCTATACACCGCCTTGACTGACAATGACAGGAAACCCGGACAACGGCAGACCTCCCGAAGAATTGCCACCGCCCAAGAGTAAACAGGGGGGGTACAGACCGCCGCCTCCTGACAAACACCAAAATTCACCAAATAGCTAAACCGAACAGAGCAATAATAAATACTCAAAACATTGAGCCCCCCACCCAACTCGAACCCCTGACAGAACGAGACCCAGAACAGCGCTCGAGCCCTAGTGAACACATCAGGTATTCCCACCCCACCCTCCTGCACAGCAAACACCAACGTCGACCGGCGAACCGGGTGGTAACGACCTCACCACACACAACGATATACCTGGCGTTCCAACCTGAAAGCCAGCTTACAATCCAGGGAGAAGCACCGAGCCACGAACCAGACCCGCGACAAAACTTTGCAATTAATAAGCAGCGCCCGCTGATAAATCGTCAACGGGCGCACAACCAACAACCCAATCGCAACACCGACACTACGGGAAACCATATGCCAATTGCAAGCCAAAAACCGCTTATAGGAAGCGAACCAGGTAAGCCCCAAAACCCGTATAGAAGGACAGCCGGAAACCACGACCCCACCCACACACGGCTGGAGGACCACCCACCAAGACCCAGAAGACCGGATTTCTCACGGTTTACCCCGAGCCCCAGTGGCCAACTCAAACCTCTCAACCACAACCTGGACCGCCCTAACCGACCCCTCCGAGGCCACGAACAGGACTGTATCATCTGCATACCCGCAGATAGGCAACCGAAGACTCGATGGCATCCGGGGGAGAACGATCAACGGACATTCTTTGATCGCCCGAGAAAAAGCTCCTGAAAGACGATATACAGGAGCATCGAAAGCGGACAACCCTGTCGCACCGAGCGACGCACAGGGAAAGAATCGCTCAAAAACCCATTTACACAGACCCGACTACAACATTGAGCATACAACATGCGCACCCAACGAACAAACAAGGGCGGAAAGCCCAGCCTCCCCAACACATGAAACACAAAATCGAGCGACACACGGTCGAAAGCTTTCAACCAATCCAGACAAAGCATCGCCGCCGACGATGCAGAGTCGGACATGTACAAGAGCACATCTCGAAACAATGCATTGCATTGCAACAAAGACCGACCCAGAACACCACAAAACTGCTCCACAGAGACAACAGACGCCACAACACCGACTAGCCAAGACCTTAGACAGGATCTTGTAGTCTACATTCAACAAATTAATGGGCCGCCAGTTCGAGAAGAACCGTAAATCGCCCGTCTTCGGAAGAAGCCGCACAATCCCAA
Organism: Procambarus clarkii; assembly: GCF_020424385.1. Lineage (NCBI taxonomy): Eukaryota > Metazoa > Arthropoda > Malacostraca > Decapoda > Cambaridae > Procambarus > Procambarus clarkii. The sequence continues at coordinate 19,914 of NW_025554758.1, read as the reverse complement.
CGCACATAGGCAGAACACACTCCTGAAGACAAGACCGGACCACTTCCAGCAGAACGTCCCCCAACACATCCCAAAAGGCGACATAGAACTCAACAGGAAGACCATCCGAACCTGGCACCTTTCCGGAACGAAACGACCGCACCACAACAAACAGCTCTGCCAAGGAAACCTCTTTCACCAGACCAGCACACTCCGAAACTGACAACCCAGGAACGCACCGACCCAAGAAATCCTCCGCAAGCGCGGAGTCCCCAGCCACCTCCGCATATAGCGCAGCCAACTCCTGCCGAACATAGTGCAACACCCCACCAGTGTCCAAAACAACGGTCCCATCCGGCCGCTGCAGGGCCGTAAAAAGAACAGAGTCCCGCGCGGCCCGTACTTTACCTAAAAGAAACAGAAATCCATTCCCCGTCTACCCGCTCACTTACACGAGCCCTCACACGCACACCCTCCACCCACTCACTCCTCAACCCGCATATACGCGCCTTGCAGTCTACAATCTCATCAAAACAAGCAACACCAGCATCGTACCTCACATACAACCTGGACACTTGCGCCTGCAACAACTGCAGCAACCCAAAGTGCCCAGAAGCCTCGCGTTTAGCAACCACGCGAAAAAACAAATGACACTGCACCTTACACCACTCCCACCACTCCAAGACAAACGGAAACGCACATCGCCGGGCTCGAATCCCGACCCACCAACACGGAAACTGATGACAAACATGCGGACAATGCAACAACCCACAATTTAGCTTCCACCACCCCGCACCTGACTGGGCACCCCAACCCGGACCACCACAAAACTGTGGTCGGAGAATGCAACCGGGACAGTGCGAAAATCATACACCGTACATTCCCCACCATTGACATACACCCTATCAATCTGCGAACGCACCCCACGTGCAGCAAACGTAAACGACAGCCCTCCACCAAAGAGCACAGCAGCATCCCGGAAACCGCAGGAACGCACCACCTCCAGCAGCGCACCACCTCCAGCAGCGCACCCGAGACATTCTGCGGACGAGCGCTACAACAATCCCGTGCACTCGTCACACAATTGAAGTCCCCCCCAAAAATCATGCCCCGCATATCATGTTGCAAGAAAGGGAAAAGCCCCACCCGAAAGAACTCCTCCCTCTCCCGACGACGCGCCGCACCCGAGGGGGCATACACCATAAAAAACGGAATGACGACCCCACAAAAACTCCACCCGTCCATCCTCGTCCAACTCCGTGTGAAGCACGGAAAAGGAGGCCCTCCGGGAAAACAACATAAGGGTCCCCCCGAAAGGCGTCCTCGGCGGGTTGAGCACCACAGGATAATGCACGCTCAGACACAGCAACACAGACACATCACGCACATTATGCTCCTGTATGAGAGCCACATCCACACGTTGCTCTTGCAGAACATCCAACAGCACAACTGGACCCCAAGAGCATTCAAACCCCGAACATTCAAGGACGCACATACAATGGAGGGCGCCATTGGGACAACCTCAGGACACCCCCAACCCGTCGCGACACACCGGCCGCATGTCTTCCTGGACTGCCAGGGCGATCACAGCGAACACTGCCAGTTGCCGCACCCAGCCTCACGGAGGAGCCCTCTGCCGGATTCACAGAGTCCCCGCCAACCAGAACGAGGGCCAAAGCCCCCCGACAGCCATCTTTAGACAACACGACCACCAGGTCCCGGGCACCGCGAGAAGCTACCCATCCATGAGTACCACCAGCAGGAGGCACAGCTGCCGACACTGGAGGCACCACAGAAGACACCACCTCGATGTCCTCGCCTGCATCCTCCATTGCAACACCGCCCTCCGCCCACAACTGACAAGGCGACGTATCCTTAGCCGAACGACGGCGCTTCACATGAGGCTGCTGATCGTCGGAACAACGACCACCAGCAAGGGGTGCTCCAGAAGAACCCAACGCAGGCGGGCCCAAAGCCGAGGCAGCACGGTCACACAAAACAGCAACCTCCACAGCATGGGGCAACAGCCTACCACCACGCCCGGAGACCGGAGCAGAAGGAACAGGCCCAGGAAGCAGGAGAGCACACTAACTCACAGGGGGCATCCACCACGGACGCCAAGGCAGCCGCAGCTGAAGACAAACCAAGGGGCGAGGTGACCTTCGCAGATGACGAGGGAGTCGATGCAGAGACAGAGGGCAGGGAGGAGGATACGCTCACCACAACCCCAGCATCCCCGGGCAGCAGACAATCTTCAGCAGGAGAAGCAGGTACTACATCAACAGCAGCAGCCGAGGACCGCACAGAAGCCTCCGGCCGCAGATGCACCTCCGCCACCACTGAATGAAGAACCCCCGAGGCAGGAACTCTCGTTCCCACAGAGCACACCGGTGAAGCAGACGTACTATGGCCCGACCAAACAGGGACAACACTTGCCGACCCCGCTGCAGGAACCACCCCAGGCACCCCGCCAGGGCGAGAAGGCGATGAGGAAGCCCCCCCGCGTATCCAAAGGGGGGAAGTCACCCTCCAAGAAAACGGAGGGAGCCTCAGCTTGAGGAGCATCACAGCCGGCCGCCACATGGCCCTCAGCACCACACTGGAAACAAGTGCGAGTCTGGTCCTGATAAAAGACTCTGAGCGAGATCCCACAATACATAAGTCGAGATGGAAAAGGTGACGTAATCTTCATACCTAGTGTATGAGAGCCCGTACGCAGCCCGCTCAGCCGGCCAGTAAGCAAAAGGTTGAAGCAGTGAAACTGCACCACCCCATACTTCTCAAACACAGACCGCAGCTCGACCTCAGAGAACGTCACTGGTACACCCTGACATACTGCACGGCCCCCCAGGGATCCGAAATGGCCACATACACAGCCGTGGCGGAGACTTGAACCGAGTGGCCGGCCCAACGCGCCACAAACTCCTTGTACAGCGAGCTCCCGCAGAAGGCCATCGCCATCCGCGTAGGGGAAAGCCTTTCCAGCCCGATCAAATCCCGGACGTCCACGTTGAGCACATCGACGATGGTAACTTCCACAAGCGGCCAGTCCACAGCCCCTGAGAAGTCAAGGCACACCGTGTCCACCCGCCTTACGCGGGACACACCACCAACCACAATACCACCAGCCGGGCCCTCCGGCCAGTGGGCGCACCACACCACAATCCACACCCGCCTCCACTCAGCACCAGGCGACAACTAGCAGGTCAAACGAGCACGTCCTGGCCCTATGGTGGCCAGTGAGCGAATCCTGGATTGCTAATTACCCGGAAGTTGTTGTTTGACTTCACTGAGTTCGTTTGATTGCTTGACTGTCTGTGTTAACAGAGTGTTATTAATGTAGTTTACCTTGTTTGATGTGTCTGTCATGGACACAGATTAACGTAATTGGATTTACTAAATAACGTAATGTAATTGTATTTGATCAAGTGTCATCGGTCTGTCTTTGTGTATTAACGTAATTGGTTGCTTGACTGCCGTCTTGAAAAGAGAGCCTTAACGTAATTAATTGAGTGTTGCACGGAAGGCGGGTCTCAGTGACAGGACTGTCTGTTGTTATATTGGTGTTGTAATTATTGTTTGCCACAGTCGTGACGAACTGCCACTTGCGTCTGGAGTGGTCGCCCACTGTGTTAAGTGTAGTTAATGTTGGCACCGCGAGCGGTCTGTACCGAAAATGCGTTTCTTCAGGTTCGCCTAGATTTGACAGCGACACGACGGACTTTAACGAAACGTTAAACTATTCTTGTCTTGTATCACTAGTATTGAGTTTTATTATTAAATTGTTATTGTTGAAACTACAAGTGCCTTTATGTTCACACCTTCTAAGACCCTTGTACGAATTATTGACTCTGCCCTTACGCTTGAAAGTGATCAAAGGTGTTGCTCTGGATACTTTGGATTCGAACCAATTTCATAGCCCACACACATCAATAAATGATTAGTGTGAGACACCTATGAGCTACTCTGACAACTACCTTCAGTAGTTACGGAAGCTCCATGAGTCAGTGGTAAGGAGTGCCAAGTTTTTGGTCTCCGGCAGCGGCTCTATGCCTCCCTGTGCAGTCTTAAAGTAATGAGCTGTCATTACAGCATTTATTTGTTGCTAGTGCCGTCCTTTCTGACTGAGGTCACTTGTACATCTGGCGCTAGTGTCATCACCATCTCCAGTAGTACATTTAACCATTCACTACATCTGGCGTTAGTATCATCACTATCGCCAGTTAATAGCATCAATATTATATACCACGGAAAATAATCTTACAGACATGCTTATAAAAGCTAGGAAAGGTGAAGACAACCAACTGGCCATTACACAAATGAGAGATCTCTTTAATATTATTAACACTGAAAAATTGTCACTTGTAAGTAATAGTCTGCAACTTGTGAGCTTTGTAAATACGTCTCTTCGTCAAGTTCATGAACAATATTACTTACGACAGAATCACTCTTGAATTTCTCACGTGGAATGTGAGAAGCGTGCACAGACGGCTGTTTGATCTAATGATGTACCCTGGTGCCAACAACATTGATGTGATGTGCCTGCAGTAACTATACACTGCAAGTACAAAAAACAAAGCACCACGCAATCTCTCAGGTTATGTAGTATTCTCAAATGTTGGTTCACATGATGTCTGTATCTTAACGTAAGTTAAGTAATCTAGAAGGAAAACCTGTTAAAAACCACAGAAGTGACGATTCATATTATCAGCAGTTTCAGACTATTACAGCAACCAGCTTTATTAACTTTGCTAATGTATATGTAAGGTGCGATCAAATGGTCGAAGCTTGTCTTCCAAAAATCACCAGCAGCCCTCAAACCATTGAGATGGATGATTTTAATGCCAGACATCAGGTAACCTCAAGGTAACCTGACACACTAGCTCTGATGACACCAAAACAAATAGAAATGGTTAGGCTTTTGTTAAATATCTTTGAGACAATAACATGTCAGTATTCAACTTTAACTCATCTAACGTCACACACCCCAGAGGTTGTAGACTTGATTATGTCACTGGTCACGGTCTCATTGATAATGCTGTCAATGGATCAATTGTTCACGAATTAGTTAGTGATCAATTAGCCTTCCTTAGTTCATACACCATAAATAATGTCAAACCCCAAATTTTTGAAAGAAAAATAATCAATATCCCTGAAAATTTACACATGTACTTCAAATACTGCATTTCTGAATGGTATAACTCCTACTGTTTTACTACCGTCATTGCTGGGCCTGGTCACTGAAGTTATTTTTTTTATTATTATTATTTTCTACCACAGACGTGGCCACACATTTACAAAGCTAACCAGCATATATACATTTTCTTCTGTCCTCCATGGACAGGGTTAGAGATGTGTTAAAAATATAGTTCAAGGGTTTATTGAACAATCAACCACAGAAGGTGATTCGGTGCTTTTAAAATGCTAAGCTAACCTACATACGTAAATACATAGATACACAGATTTACGTATGCCCTACATAAAGTGTTCGATGTGTCTTTTACATAGTGTCATTAATGTGCATTTACAAAGGTGAAATGTAAATCTGATCAGCGAAGTGAGGACCTGGTCACTGAAGTGTGGACCTATGAGGACCTGGTCACAGAAGTGAGGACCTATGAGGACCTGGTCACTGAAGTTACCGATTTTTATGACAATATTGTAAAATCCACAAGACCCAAAACAGCGAGGAAGGGAGTGAGGTGGTTCACTGACTCACGTCTTAAGCCCTTGCATGACAGAGTTCTCACTTAAGCTGAGCAGTATAAAACACATAAAAAGCTGACACCTTCAACACATTTCTTAATGCCAGCCGAGAGTTTAGAGAGCTAAAGGAACAGGTGTATAACCAACACTTGGAACAGTTTTTGCAAGGCATCAGTCATGCAACATCCTCATCCGAAATGATGAATAAAATTAAAAGGATTTCTCGTCCTAGAAGTCGTCAACTTGATCACCATTCAGCTGTAGACTATGCCGACATGCTGCTTCAACAATATGCAAGCACTGCCAGTATAAGCAGTCTGCCCCAAGATGAACAACACTATCTGGCTAGTACCAAAATAAATCGTAACTTCAATAGTGAATTTGCCTGTAGTGAAATGTGGCCAGATGATAACTATGACATAACCACCGCTGAAATAAAAAATGAACTCAAGAAAGGTAAGGCTACCTCTCCTTGAGTGGATGACATCACATATAATACCATGAGGAAGCACACTTCCTATCCTGCCAAATAGCCCTTTGCTAGAATTGTTTAATCAAAGTCTAAGGCAGGGTGTCTTACCCGACCGCTGGATACAGGGACTCATAATACCCATACCCAAGCCTAATTAAAAAAATTCAGACCCATCTCTCTGACATCGTACATGTGTAAAGTTCTTGAGATGATTATACTCGACAGACTAATGTTTCGAATTAGGCCTCACCTTGCTCCTAACCTGAATGATTTCTTTCTTGGAAGAAGTACACAAACTTGCTTTGCTGAATATTTTATTACAGAGGGACCATGCTCTCAGGCGGCATTTATTGACCTCCAAACTGCTTTTGATACAGCAAACAGAAATAATATTAAAACAATCCAATCCAATAATAAAGGAGAAGATACCCATGGGACGAGCCTTGAACTGGGGACAGCTGAAGAGAAGTCGGTGAGAGGAAAAGCTGAAATTGAAGAGAAAGTGCCAGGGCTTGACCCAGCTGCGTGTCTTTGGTAGATGCTGAAAACAAACCAACATCTGGCTAGGCTGGGAGACGGGTCAGGAAGGCAGTAGTAGCGGTGCTTCTTCATTCAGGTAGAAATAGTCTGTCTTCAGGAGGTGTCTTCTTTCTTCTCTTCGAGATAAGGGAAGACTGCTGATATGGCTCAGGAGATACCTGAGTAATAGAACCGCCTCAGCCCTTTCCAAGGGGGTCAAAAGTAAACATTGTGCACTCATTGAGTTGGGTACTCCCCAGGGTGCAGTGCATAGCCCAACACTGTTCAATGTTCTCATACATAAATTAACAATTGATATACCCACACTACCTGACGAAGCCATCATCTGTTATGCTGATGACATATTCATCGTTGCAAATACTCAAACTAGACACCAAGCTCTACTTGAATCACTCGCTACGAAAAGCATTATATGTGTTCTTGTTATCTATATAACTAAATTCAGAGCTCTCCATCCCCATGAGAAAATTCGTGTCCCTCTAACTTTCAAGGTTAGAGGGACAATAACCAATAATATTGGTTTAACAATAACCAGAATATTGAAACGCGTTGGCAGCACAAACACCTTGGAGTTGGTATTAACAGTGACATTGTAAACTATCTACACCGTAGGTTAATCGAAAGACTTAAACCATTGAAAACACTTACTGGTAAGAATATTGGTATCAATATTAAATATGCTAGATTATTCTATATGGTATTTGTTAGATCTCTAGTTGATTATCATGCCTTGCACCTAATTAATTTCGCCTCCTCTGTGTTGAATAAACTTGAGGTAGTACAGAATGAAGCCATGAGGATAATTCTTGGTGCCCCAAGATGCACAAGAATCATCAATATGAGGAAAGAACTGAAGCTTCCAACCATACTAGAGAAAATCATAAAAGTCAACACTACCTTTTGCCTTAAAGTCACAAGAGACCCTGCATCTCCTGCATTGCTCAGAGACAAATTATTCAGTGCTGTAAACACGCTATTGTCTGGTGCCAACATACAAATTCACTCTTTTTATGACAAATGCCTGAGTAAAATTGCCTATAATCTCATCAAACTCAACATTCCTTTTAAGTGCAATCTACCTGTCTCTGATATTCATCTTTATCTGTACCCCACCATTCAAATATCATACACACCCGTCACCAAGAAAGGTAATGAGAATCTTGCTCTTCTTAAAGCTATTACACTTGAAACAATTGCCTCCTCCATAGAACATTTAAGATCTCATGAGTACTGTGTCTATACCGACGGCGCAGTCCAATCTTCTACTGGACGGACTACAGTAGCATTAAGGTTTTATATAAAAATATTTGCACACAGACTATCGGTGTCATGTTAAACAACTGGCTGACCCCCACACAAACAAAACAAGCGGCACTACAACTAGTTACCAGAACATTAAGAAACATAGGAGTAAAAATATTTTATGATTCAAATTCTGCTTTTCAAGCAATCGAAAACTTCTCCTGGAAGATCGACAGCAATCTTATAGTAGCAATTATAAATGACCTAATTACTGCACAAAGTAAACGGTTTCGAATCTCATTTGTATGGATACTATCACACATAAATATAATCCATCATAATGACACAGACATTGCAGCTAAATTGGCGTTTAACAAAGATAAAGGTGAATTAGATCTAGGTATCCCCATCTCTGCTGTCAAAACTATATTGTTCCAAACACTCAGGTCTGATAGGAAAGAAATTACTAACTCCCAACGACCTGAAAGCACTAGTATAAAAAGCTATGATTTGTTCAGATCTGAAACCTATATATATATGGGCAGCACAAAACGTCCACCAGACTGTGCGACACAGTGGTTGCCAGTATCAGGTTACAATCTCTGGAATGCCCAGTTATCAGGCTCATTGGCATGAGGTACCTGGAGCTTTGCAATTACTTTATTCACTCCTGAGTTCTTGAGGATATCCTCATATTGCACCCAAAATTTGCCAGTGCAGGCTACTGAACATATGGCCCTGTATGACTAACCTTCCTGTGAGATGGAGACTCAGTATCATTGCTACCTTATTCACTCTTGTGTTCATGATATCCTCATAATGCACCCAGAGTTTGCCAGTGCAGATTACTTATCACATGCCTTTGTATGACAAACCATCCTGCGTGATGGGAATTTTTAGCATCACGTAGTATCTTTTTAACACCTCTGTACTTCCGTTTATATTGTCTAGATTAGCTGCACAAATGCAGATGGTTATCTTGAGGTTATCTTGAGATGATTTCTGGGCTTTTTTAGTGTCCCCGCGGCCCGGTCCTCGACCAGGCCTCCACCCCCAGGAAGCAGCCTGTGACAGCTGACTAACACCCAGGTACCTATTTTACTGCTAGGTAACAGGGGCATAGGGTGAAAGAAACTCTGCCCATTGTTTCTCGCCGGCGCCTGGGATCGAACCCAGGACCACAGGATCACAAGTCCGGTGTGCTGTCCGCTCGGCCGACCAGCTCCCTAGATGTACCTAATTGTGTTAATACAAAAAACCTTTAAGGGGTCACATTCGACTAGCCTTCCAATAAAAAATAAAAAAATTATATCTATCAAAATAATAAATATTCCTCTTAAAAGAAAATATTATACCAAATTTCATTACGGAGTAAGACTTAAAATACGATTACCCTTTTTATAGGAAAAACTTTACAATCAAGTTAGTTCCCTATTCGGCGAACCACAGAACATCTTTAACGTAAAAGGAATATATAAAGCTGGTACACCTTTATAATTACCAATCCTTCACCACATCCAGGTTAATAAAGTCTGACTGAGAATTATAACTTTAATCGAGCATAGCACATCCCCCAGGGTCGCCAAACAAAAAAATAACTTGACGTAAAAAGTAGAATAAAGTCCAGCTCAAATATAATTGCTACAAAATAAAAAATATGACTGGAAGGGTTATATCTACCAGTATCCAATGGCTATCATACTAAAATGAATGTGATTCACTATTAATGGAGGCCCTAACTCAATTTGGCTCTTACCTTCATGTTGTATAGCACAAAGGCTTGTGCATTAGCTTCGGGAATTTGTAAGACTAAGCTCGTGGTTTTGGTTTCCATTCACCAGTTTATGATATATTATCTGGCATAACCAAAGGTGAGCTCGGGTGATTTTCTTGTGATAGTGTAAACATTCTTGAAGAAGAATCTTCTTCCCAGGAGAATCTCGGGTGTTGAAAAGAAGAACACCACACCAGAACTGCCGCTGATTTGTAATATAGATCACCAGTAAAAAAAGACAGAGGTAGTGCGGTCAGAGCAGCTTCAATTAGAAGTTTGTATAGTTTACAGGTTGAACAGAATAGTAAGGCCAAGTATAATGATCATCTCACTTAATTTCTAACTTTATAGAAGAATTTAAATATGTATACCGCAATTTTTTTATAGAGGCGAAATGTACAGATTTTGTAATCAGAATCTCATTACCTCACATTTGCCACAAATTAAAAAAAATTAAGTTAGCATAAAATTCAATCAAGATTTACCAATCATTCCTCAATACACAAAAGATTTACTCAAAGTATGTGCTAGGCAAGAAAATTTGCTTGAGGATAATGATTTTGTGTAGGCACCGTGTACTAGACCCTTGGTTAGGTAAGATAAACTCATGATTTATGCTGCACAGCGCACGCTGAACTGAGGTTAGCAAGACATAAATATCCAGTAATAATTTTTCCCCATATGATGCAAAACGGCATGGGAGTTCGGCAAGGAATTTTAACAAAGTGATACATTACGATCTGTAACCCAGATTGACATACAAATAAGAAATGTGGTAGCGTAAGTAGTGGAAACCGGGCCTATGAAGGACCGTTTTGCTTTTTCCAGCGGTCCTTCGTAGGCCCGGGTGTTTTTCGTTACATTTAGTGACGGTCCTTCGTAAGCCCGGGAGTTTTTTGTTACATTTAGTGACGGTCCTTTGTAGGCCCGGGTGATTTTCGTTACATTTGGCGACGGTCCTTCGTAGGCCCGAGTGATTTTTATTACATTTGGCGACGGTCCTTCGTTGGCCCGGGTGATTTTCGTTACATTTGGCGACGGTCCTTCGTAGGCCCGGGTGATTTTTGTTACATTTGGCGACGGTCCTTCATAGGCCCGGGTGATTTTCGTTACATTTGGCGACGGTCCTTCGTAGGCCAGGGTGATTTTCGTTACATTTGGCGACAGTCCTTCGTAGGCCCGGGTGATTTTCATTACATTTGGCGACGGTCCTTCGTAGGCCCGGGTGATTTTCGTTACCCCGGCGACCCTTGCACAGATATCGCTAATGGTCAATGACGTCACCCAGTCTTCATCTTCCTTGTATAAGCCCATTTTCTGTTGTATTTATTCCCAATCCATACTTATTTAGAAGTTATATATTTATAGTGTCTTGCCAAGGATCGTAAATTGAGCATAGAAATGGATGAAATCCACTATCTCCTATTCGTATGAAACAAGTGAGCCGGTCATAGCATCATTGTTTTTCTGCTCCATGGTCCCTGCCATTTAGCTCAAGGGGATCAACAAGCCGGTCATTGGCCCCAGGGTTTTCTTGAATTTTCTTTCATGGCCGGTCCCATGCACAGGCATAGCCAATGGTCAATGACGTCATCGGGTAGCCAATCTTCAATTTGCCTAGGGGTAGGATTAAAATGCCGGTCCCTGGCATACCCAAATTTCGTTAGCCCAGTGACCCTTGCACAGACATCGCTAATGGACGTTGACGTCACCAGCTAGCCGCTCAGCGTTCCTGCACAGGCACGTTCAAGGGGATTAAAAAGCCGGTCTATGAGTTGTGTTTTTTGCGATACAACAGTAACCCTGAACCTAATGTAAAATACCATCATCTCTAGTCTATTTTTAATTTCATATTTACTTCCAACCATCGCCCATTACATGTATCAAAGGGGAGCAGCACTGCAAGAAGTTATGTGTGTATTTTCAAGTTTGTCCCCTGCTACCTGTATTTACCCAGGTCTTTTCCTATATCTAAAATCTATCCAATTTATTCCTGTTCTGTGTCATGTTGATACGTTTAATAGGTTATTAATATCCCCCTTTACTATGCCCATTCAGTCACACCTCTATAATGTCACCCCTACTTCTTCTTCGTCGTCGTTCTAGAGAATGTAATTTGAGCTTTGACAATCTTTCTTGAAGGATCGTTTATTATGCATAGGGCAAAAATAAAATGAAAAAAATGCTATCAGTCGTTTATATGAAAAAAAGAGCCCTGGGCATTGGTGATTTCAATGCGAGTTCAGTAGTAATCCAATATTGTCCCTTAACGTATACACGTCTCACATTCGCTCAAAACATACCTCCCACACCTTACTGTAGCATATAACAAATCAAAAAATACTCATTCAGTAAAAGCAAGCCTCTCATGTTTTAAAATAAGGCCTTCTGCAGTTACCTGCTTTTCTGACGTCATCATCCCTAATGCGCTGTAAGCCTTTAGCAGCCAATGCGGCCTTTAGCATCCTACCTGTATATGTACTGTATTTGATGTTATTATTATTCAAAAAAATGACTAGACTATCCATTCCCACCTAACCTAATCAGAGGTTTAAGAATATGCATTTTAGTCATCCAAAACTGTAATCATTATTCAGTGATAAGTTCAAAACTCAAATAGATGCCCAAATGTCGTACTGCAATTTAAGAAGAATTGTATGTCTGGCCGCTCAGTAGGTAAGTTATCCTAATATCCATCCTCATCTGGGGCTGGAAAATAAAATTTTTATACATTTATATTATTTTATTCATAGAAAAAACATAGTTTGCATTCTAGTTATATGACAAAATATGTATTTCACGTTAGAAAGAGCGATAAACTAGATGCTGATTGCAACAATCGCCCAAGTGTGGCTACTGCTGCTTCATTGCAGGGGGAGAGCAACATTTCAGTTCCTCAGGCATTTTCATAAATGAGGGAATTCCTCACAGTAACAGCAATTATTCAGTGCTGTATATAAATTGTGCACTTTATACTACACAAAACTGTTTTCACGTACATCTGGCAAGTTAGTACAGTGATAAAAAAATGCAAGCCAGCACTAGCATACCCCAAACCTAACCTAACCTAACCTAACCTATCCTAACCTAACCTAGTCGAACTGACTTGTGCTATCACATCCTATCCTCCAAACCTAACCTAACCTACTCCAGCCAGCACTGACATATCCCATCCTACAATCAAAACCTAACCTAACCTATCCTAGTCTAGCTGACTGGTGCTATCACATTCTATCCTCCAATCCGAACCTAACTTATCCTACGCCATCCAGCACTGACATATCCCATCCTACAATCAAAACTAAACCTAACCTAACCTAACCTAACTGACTGGTATTACCACATCCTATCCTCCAATCCAAACCTAACCTATCCTCCAATCGAAACTACGCCGAACTTGACCAGACCAGCTAGTTCTGATATATCTAGTCCTGTCCTCCAATCCGGGCGTAGTCTATAACCATACCTATCCTATCCAATCCCAATCCTAACCTATCACAGGCATGCATGTCCTTCTTTTAATTATATCAAGGGTTGTATATTGTGCATTTTATAATTTTTGTTTGTCCTTCTTTTAATTATATCAAGGGTTGTATATTGCGCACTTTATCATTTAAATAAAAAAAATTACAGCTTCTCAGGTAAAAAACACACACAAAGCATCCTATGGCCCATCCTATGTAGCTCTCTTGTAAGCGTCTCCCGCATTCATCAGACAATAAAATGCAATAGGTAAAGATGATACACAGTTATACATTTTAGTGTTTATTATTACACACACATAAAAACATGCATATATTCGAATATACAGAGCCTTATAAAGGCAATACCCCCTCCCCGCTCAGCTCGTTGTCGCCGTGTGGGGGCTTCGTGGGCGGCTGCCGGAGTATGATGCTCCTTGGGACAGTCCTCTGTCCTTTTCTAGCCTTGTGCTCCTGCTGCCGTCCTCTCCAATTCTGCTGGGCATCTTTTCCTTTTCCTTCTGTTTCGTTTTTCTCCCCCCTCTTCTCCTATCTGCTTGCCGTTTCCTGCCGACCTTTTGCTCGTTCTGGTTCTTCCCTTGGACTTCTTCTATTTTGACGCCCGGGTGCTTGAGGAGGCATATTCTTGCACCCGTAGAACTGTAGTACCCGACGTCGAGAGCGAGGGGAACCTTTTATTGTCAATCCCCCTTTTGTCACTGAACCCGATCTCGACGGACTGTCGGTTTCTTAAGGTGGCGTTTGCGGGGCGTATACTGACGACGCACCCCTAGGAGGCCCCGACAAGATCGGCGATAGCTTCTTGTTGGGTGTCCTGCCTCTAATTGTGGCTCCATGGTGGGTGTGGGGGCACATTCGTGAATGAATTCTTCTTTTCGTCAAGATGATAACCCCTGTTTCGGCTGCTTCTGGCTTACCTTCTCAGGCTCGTGGGGTGGGCGACCAAGCCCCCGAGTCGGTCCGTATTGGAAGACCGGGCTCTGTAGCCTCCGCTGCATTGGGCCCCGACCTTGCTCCTCCTTTGGCCTCTCTGACTCCTTCCCCTGGCTCCCCTCCCTCCTCTGTGGTTGGGTCGAGCCCCAAGCCCCCAGTGGTGACTACCTCGTCCCCTGGCGCGGCTCCTTCTCTAGTTGTAACTACTGCGCCTTTTAACCCCTCTCTCTCTGGGGGTTCTCACCGCCGTCCTCGTTACGGCCGCCCTCGCTCGATTCCTTCCAGTTCTGCTACCTATCAAGTCTTGTTTGGTCCCGCTTCGTGGGCCAAATATTTTGATCTCCTCCCTCTTGATTCTGCGCCTCCTGACGATTTCTCCCTCCATCGACATCTCATTGATTCCGTGGATGCCTCCATTACTTTCAATCCCACTCGTCTCGGTACACGTGTGGTTGCTGCTCCTTTTCAGGATGCTGCTTCCCGCTTGGCTGCCTTATCCTGCCTTGGCGAGACCCCCGTTCGGGTCTCGAAGAACGCTCAGTTGAATGCCAGTGTTGACACTATTTTGCTCCCGCCCCATGTTGCGACCGGTGTTCGGGACCTGCGCGACTGCCACGACGATATTCGACATATCCTCGCTGCCCAGGGCCATTCTATTCTCCAGGTGGACACGTTTACTCGTCCCCCTCGTGGTAGTCGCCGTCAACCCCTCCGGGTTGTGAAGATTACCTTTGATGGTAGGACCCTTCCGCCCTCTGTCATTCTTGCTGGTGCCAGGTGCTCTGTCCAGGAGTACATTCCTTCTCCTCGGCTCTGCAACAAGTGCTGGAGGTTTGGGCATGGTGCCCTCCGCTGCTCCGGGACTGTCTCTCTCTGTCCTTTGTGTGGTGGCGAAGGTCACTCTAAGTCGGAGTGCACTTCTCCCCAGGCTCGTTGCCTCAACTGCGGTGAGGCCCATCCTACCTTCTCCCGTGCGTGTGTCCATTACAAGCTTGAGGCAGCCGTCCTCAACCTGAAGCACCGGGAGCGTTTATCTTTTCCTGAGGCGAGGCGCCAAGTTCGCCGGCTCCCGCCTTATGCTAATATCTCTTATGCTCGCGTGTTGCGCTCTTCCTCTCCTCGTCCTTCCCGCCTTCCTCAGACTCACAACCGTTTCCGGGCCTTGGACCCTGATGCGCCCACTGCCCCCTCCTCTGTTCCTTTGGGTTCTCTCCCGAAGGATCCTCCTCCTGGTCCTCTGTCTGGGGTTCCCCTTCCTTCTACCCGGTCTGTCGTGTCTTCTTCCTCGTCCCCCTCCGATCCTCCTTCCCATCCTCTTCCTCCATCTATCGGCTCTCCCCACCGCCTGTCGGTGCGGGCGGATGTCCATCGCTCTCCTAACGGCCGTCGTGTGTGCTCTCGTTCGGCTTCTCCTGTTGAGACACTGGAATCCGTTGCCCGGTACGTAGTTGCTGGGACACCGGTCTCTTTAAGTCAGAAGCGTAAGCCTGGCTCCTCTCCTTCCTCTTCCCCGGCGGGTAAGAAGGCTTCGCTTTCTTCCTCAGCTCCTCCTTCTGGCTCTGTTGCTCCTTCCCCTCCCGTTTCAGTGCTTGCGCCCTCTGTTCCTGCTATGGAGGTTTCTTTGGCCCCTGCTTCCCTTTCGGTTGCTGCTCTTGCTGGGGTGCGCTCCCCTCTTTCTACTCCCCCTCTTCCTGCTGCTGTCCTTGACTGCTCCTCTCAGTTGTCTCCTCCTCTTCCTCCTCCTCCTCCGGACCCTGCCCGCCCACCTCTGATCTGTTCTCCCGTTTCCTTCCCTCCGTCTTTGCTCAGTTTACCCATGCCCCCTAACCCTGACTTTGCTGACCCTGATCCGACCCTGATATTCTTTAACGTGCTCTGTTGCTCTTTCGCCTTTGTTTCTTCCTTGTTCTCTGTTTTTGTCCTTT
Source organism: Procambarus clarkii (assembly GCF_020424385.1). NCBI lineage: Eukaryota > Metazoa > Arthropoda > Malacostraca > Decapoda > Cambaridae > Procambarus > Procambarus clarkii. Next base: position 3,861 of record NW_025554758.1, on the reverse strand, counting down.
CTCTTCTCGTCGTTGTCCATTCTTCAATGGAACGTTCGAGGTTATTACGCCAATTTCCTCGAACTCCAACTTCTGATTTCGCGGTTTTCGCCCCTTTGTGTCTGTCTCCAGGAGCCAATGCTTGGTGCTCGTCCTGGTCGTTTTCGTGGCTATTCCTTTCTCTCCCCCCCCCCCCCAGCCATTGCTGGGGCTTCTAATTCTTCTGCTCTCTTGATTCGGGCTGATGTTCCCTTTGTTCCTTTACTTTTTCCTTCGCCTCTCCATTGTTCTGCTGCTCGTATCTTTGTGGGGAAATGGTACACAGTTTGTTCCATTTATCTCCCCCCGAGTGTCCCGCTCTCTCTTCCTGATTTGAAACACCTCCTAGACTCCTTGCCGGAGCCTGTGCTCCTGCTGGGTGACTTCAATTGTCGTCATTCTCTTTGGGGTGACGTTCTGACGAATACCCGGGGTCGCCTCCTTGAGCCGTTTCTCCTCTCTTCTTCCCTGTCTCTTCTGAATTCTGGTGAGCCCACTCATTTGGACTCTCGGACTCGCACCATTTCTTGTCTTGATCTTTCTCTCTGCTCTTCTTCTCTTTACTTAGATTTCACGTGGCAGGTTCTTGATGACCTCCATGGAAGTGATCATTTCCCCATCCTTGTTTCCTTTTTCTCTTTTCGCCCTTCCCTCTCTTTCCCTAGGTGGCAGTTTGCTAAGGCAGACTGGACCCTATTTACCCTCAGTGCTGCTTTCTCTGACCTCTCCCTTCTGCCTCTCTCTCGCGCTCTCCTCCTTTTTCATGACACTGTCTTCAACGCTGCCCTCCGCTCTATTCCTCGCTCTTCCTCTCGGGGTCCACGGAAGTGCGTTCCCTGGTGGAATGCGGACTGTGTTCGGGCTGTCCGCTGTAAGCGTGCAGCCTGGAAGAGGCACCGCCGTAGGCAGACGACCGATTCTTTTCTTTTCTTTCGGAAAGCGAGTGCGGTGGCCTGTAGGGCCATCCGTATGGCTAAACGTGAATGTTGGGCATCTTATGTCTCAACAATTACGTCCGAGACCCCTCTGGCCCAGATCTGGAAGCATATCCGCAAGATAGCGGGTAAGTTCGTTCCCGATGTTTCCCCGGTCCTTCACCTCCGTGATACTCTTGTGGCGGACCCGTTGCAGGTCGCTTCCGAACTGGGTTCCCACTTTTCTTCTGTTAGCTCTGGTCTTCATCTTCCCCAATCTTTCCTTCTTCGTAAACCTGTCCTTGAGTCTCGTCCTTTAGATTTCTGCACTCATCTTCAGCTTCCCTATAATGATCCCTTCTCTCTCTCTGAACTTCGTTCTGCCCTGGCCCTCTGCGGTTCTACGACGGCGGGCTCCGATGGTATTCATTATGAGATGCTTCGCCATCTCCCTCCGAGCACGTCTCAGTATTTACTGAGTCTGTATAATCGGATCTGGGAGTCGTCGTCAGTCCCTGAGGACTGGCTCGATGCCGTTGTCCTCCCTGTTCGCAAACCGGGGTCTCTGGGTACTTCCCCTAAGGACTTTCGCCCTATTGCTCTCACAAGTTGTGTCTGCAAACTCTTTGAACGTATGGTTAACGTTCGTCTGATGTGGTTCCTGGAACACCATCACCTCCTCTCCCCTTCTCAATTTGGTTTCCGCAAGTGCCGCAGCACGACAGATGTCCTGGTGAACTTGGAGGTCTATATTCGTACTGCTTTTGCTGCGAAGACCTCTGTTGTTGCCGTCCTTTTTGACCTAGAAAAGGCTTACGACACCACTTGGCGTTATCATATCCTATCTCAACTTCATTCTTTTGGCCTTCGTGGTCATCTCCCTCTCTTTCTTCACAGCTTCCTCTCGTGTCGTTCCTTTCGGGTGCGCCTTGGTACCGCTCTCTCTCCCTCTTTTCAGCAATACGAAGGTGTACCCCAGGGTAGTGTTCTGAGCACTACTCTTTTTCTGGTTGCCCTCAATGGTCTTCTTTTCTCTCTTCCTTCTGGTGTCTTCTCCGCTCTCTATGTCGATGATCTTACCCTTTGTTGTCAGGGTGATGATTCGCCTCTCCTTCAACGCCGGCTTCAACTTGCAATTGATGCCGTGTCGTCTTGGGCCACAGGTCATGGCTTCAAGTTCTCTACTTCTAAGACTTGTGCCATGACTTTTACGCAGAAACGGGTTGTTCTTCGTCCCTCTTTGTCACTTTATGGTCATCCCCTTGAATACAAAGATTCCGCGAAGCTTTTGGGGTTATTCCTTGACACTCGTTTGTCTTGGTCTCCCCATATCTCTTACCTCCGTGTTGAGTACTCTAAGGCCCTTACCCTCCTTCGGGTCTTGTCCCATACTTCTTGGGGGGCAGATAGGCGCACTCTCCTTGCTTTACATTCCTCTCTCGTCCTGTCTAAGCTCGATTATGGTTGCCCTGCTTACTCGTCTGCTTCTCCTTCTACTCTTCGCCGTCTTGATGCTTTGCACCATACTGGGTTGCGCCTCAGTTCTGGTGCCTTTCGTTCGACTCCCATCCTTAGCTTGTTTGTTGACACTGGCTTCCTGTCTCTCCAGGACCTCCGTGATCGCTACTGTCTTCGCTATCTTGCGCGGTCCTTGCAACATCCTTCCTCTCGCATCTGTCGTGCTTTAACTTTTACCCCTCCTGCGGTTCCTGTTCCTCTTCACCACCTCCCTCTTTCTGTCCGGTTATCTCGCCTACAGGATTCTCTCTCCGTTCGTATTTCTGATGTTTCTCCTCGTGTTGTTCCTTCTTTGCCCCCGTGGAGGGTCCCTCTTCCGCGGTTTTGTACTTCCTTGACCCGTATCACTAAAGCTTTTACCCCTCCTACGGTTCTAAAACGCCTTTTCCTCGAGCACTTTTCTTCTCACTCCCGCTCCGTTTCTGTCTTCACCGATGGGTCTAAGTCAGCGGACGGTGTTGGCTACTCTGTTGTTTTTCCTGATCGCACTTATATGTGTCGCTTGCCTCCGGAGACTAGCATCTTTACAGCGGAACTTTATGCTATTCTCTATGCTCTTCGTCTCCTGCTTTCTCGTTGTCAGTCTTCCTTTGTGGTTGTTGTTGACTCTCGTAGTGCCCTCATGGCTCTCAGGTCCTTTAATCCGGTTCATCCAGTAGTTGTCGAGATCCAGCATTGGCTGTTTCTCGTTCACAGTAAATTTAAGTTGGTTGAGTTTTGTTGGGTTCCCAGCCATATTGGTGTGTCTTTAAATGAGAATGCGGATGCTGCCACTAAGGAAGCTGTCCGCTCTTGTCCCATCTCTCGTAAAGGCATTCCGTATTCCGACTTTTACCCGGTTATCCATTCCTCAGTCCTTACCCGTTGGCAGGCTTCTTGGTTGTCTGTTACTGGTAACAAGCTACGTACTCTTAAATGTTGTGTTTCCTCGTGGCCGTCCTCCTTCCACCGTAACCGGCGGTGGGAAACAGCTCTGGCGAGGTTGCATATTGGCCATACTCGCTTAACCCATGGTCACTTGATGGAGCGCCGCCCTGCTCCTTATTGTCCTAGTTGCATTGTCCCTCTTACGGTCGTGCATGTCCTTCTTGAATGTCCTGACTTCCAGGACGAGCGTGTGTCTTGCTTTCCGACCGCCCCTCGCGGTCACCTGTCCCTCGATAGAATTCTTGGTGACTCGGATACTTTTGATATCGTTCGCCTTATGCGTTTTTGTTCTCGTATTGGCATCCTTGGTGATATTTAGCGCCCTCTGATTATTTTGCGTATTTGATGGTGCTACATAGCCTTCCCGGTTTGGTGCCTTCTTTTGATAATTACTTACTTACTTATAAGGCAATATTTTTAAAATAAACCAGAGGGTAATAACATTGGCTAAAATAATCGCCTAGATACCTTATTTTCTTTTTCT